>JBCNJP010000017.1:191861-304165 GCA_039602395.1 Deinandra increscens subsp. villosa
TGCTATACTGACTCAAACTGATCGTTGATGTGTGTCTGAGATTAGTTATATATTTTAAATATTTTTTAATGACTTCTTATGTTCTATTGTTTGTGTAGTGTTCACTCCAGCCAGGAATAACAGAGTGTGGTTATGATGTCTTGAAATTCATGAAAGAGGTAGTTAGGTATGGACTTGTAGTTCTTGAACAAACCAAAGTAAGTTTTCTCATATTCTAATTAACTTTATATTTGATGACCACTTTTTCTCGTATTAATTTTATCTTAACACAGATTGGTGGAGAGAGTAATGCTTACACATATGTTGATTTTGATGAGATTCGTGAAGAATGGTTGACCTACGCTTGCAACTTCATTTACAGGGTCATGGAGTAGTGATCGAATATATATGCATGTAAACTTTGAACATTTTACTTTTGTCGTTGTGATCGAATTGCATGTATGAACATGAAAATCGAATTATTTTTAATTTCTATATGTGTGAAATGCATTGTTTTGGTACACCAGCTATTATTTATTTAGGTTTGTGGAATATTATTTAATATGGAAATCAGTAATTTCAGAAATAAATATTAAAAAAAAACAATTAAAAGGATGACATGCATAAATGAGCGTAATAAAATGCATGACACACAATTTTGCGTGTCATAAACAGACGACACTAAAAATATATTATTAATAGAAAATTATTAGACACATACGACACCCGAAGATGACACGCATTACGGGTGTCAAGAATGGAGTGTCATAGATGGCGTGTCATTATTCGCGCGTCAAGAACTTCTTGACACGCATTTTGCGCGTCAAGAAGCTTCTTGACCCCGGCTTCCTTGACGCGCATTTGCGTGTCAAGAAGACCTTTCTTGACACGCAATGCACGTCAAGAAAGGCCTTTTTTGTAGTAGTGTAACTTAGTATATTTTTCGGAAGGACTTTGGTCACGAGTTCGGTAACTAGGCTAGGAATAGTTCGAAGTAAACTCGAAATAAAGATAAGCTTAGAAACACGAAACCAAGTACGTATACTAAGGACAACACCGTTATCGAAAATCGCTTCCATTATTTAGAAGGCAAGTTTCCACTACAACTTGCCCCCACCGTTTAGAAGGCAAGTCGGCTACCACCACCGGGCAAGTTCAATGCTAATTGCCTCGGAGTCACGACAAAAACACAAGAGTTCTACAAACCCTAAAAAACAATACGTACAGAACGTGGGAACTCCTTAAAGCTGATGTTTACCCATAAAGATTCATATACATAGGTGAAACCTACTAAATTAAGTGCATGTTAAAAGAGTCTGAAGCAAGTTATTGCGCCTGGCATAGAACAGTTCCTTCGCAGATCCAAATGCGCTCACAAGACGCACAATAAGAATAAGACCAATAGTGACTTCATAAGGTACCACTTCAGCTACAGATCGTAATGCTCCTAGAAAGGTAGAGTCTAAAGCAAGTCACCGTGCTTGACATAGAACAATGGCGCAATCAACAATGGTCAACCCTTTATACTAAAATGGATAAAATCGCATTCTTAAGAAAAAGCATGCAAGGAAGTTAGGATGCTAACACCCTCGAAGGGGAGGCGCTAGGTGCCATCGGATCTCAAGCCTCGGGTATAAACTAAGGACTCTGTCAAGGTAAATCCCAGAACATAATACACGACGTTTTCCACACAACTCTCTCACCACATTCTCTCTAAAACTTAGCATATTGATTCTCACGTCAGAGGCCGATTGTAGGAGGCCCCCTCCTCATATATATGGTGAGACTAACGGTGTTTTGCTTGTCTCTTAGTAGGTTTCCAAGTCCAGACCCGTTCATCATCCGAGGCCAGTTGCTTGCCTTCCTGCCAAGGCTACTATTGGACTTACCTAATTCCCATTTTAGCAACAAGTAGCACCCACCATGGAGACATTTTTTGTTTTAGCCACTTACATTAAACGTCATCCCGATTCTTCCCCATCATTTTCTTTGTTGCACGCTAGGGAACCATGAGTGGAGAAAATGCCATGCTAACCGAAGTATCTCAAGCTCAGTTACCTAGAGCCAAACCAGAAATAACAAACATGGTCGAACTTACCCCCAATGGGGTAAGGGAGAACTTTTCACGACTACAACAATCGATGAACAAATTCTTTCACAAGAAGCACCTCAAAAGTGTCAGGGCTCGACTAGCTTATGGTGAACCAGGCCAGCTGGCCAGGAAGCACAAGTTACTCCACCCACTTGCTCAAACGTTGCTCCTATCCCTTCTGTCACTGAGGGGTTCGACATAATCGCAGAGACAACCACAACTGGACGTGGCCTTCCTGTCAGAGCAAACTCAAACACGACCCCAATCTTCACCAAAAACATTGTTGTTAGAAGGGAAACTGCTCTTTTGACTTCTTACCAAGCAACTCACCAGCCTCTAGAACCGAACTAAAGCTAAGCTACTGGTCATGCTCCGTTCATTTACCCTCCTTAGCAGTTTATGTCGAACCCCTACCGATACTAGTCTCATCCTCCATCTAGTGTACCTCAATCCAATTCGTCCACTTTTATGTATCTCCAAATCAAATCTAGATACCCTATTCCGAAGAAGAAGATTTGTCTTTTCCCTATGTACTACATGTCCAAGTTTTCACCGAGAATCGCCAACTTCAAATTTGCCCCAAAATAAAGATGCTAATGAATGTCAAAACCTATAACGGTATGAAACATCTCGATGAACACTTAGAACTTTTCACCAGAGCAGAGCAGGTAGTGACTGGAGAACTTCACCCCCGCGAAACAAATTCAGATGATACTCCCATTTCCATGATCGAAGGCCCGGATACCGGCCTTCGGACTCCCTCCGGCCCTATGACTGATCCTCATGGGCAAGCCAGTATCATAACTATGAGAAAGGTAAGTATTTCCGGTCCTATGCCTGGTATATTTGTTAATTCTACCTTCAACTTCATTGATTACATTTATGATCTAACATGTAGAGATGGAGTTATATATTAATTGGTATATTTGTTAAAGATGAAGAACATGTATATCATAAAGTTAATATTTCATTTGTTACAACAATATGAATAATATATTATATCTTGACTGGTTCTTTGGATCCACATAATATGAAGTATAATATGAAGTGGTGAACTAGTTATTACTTCTATAGTTATATATTCATATTATGAGGCATTTATACTAAGCTTCAAAAAAACCATCAAGTCACGCACTTGGGAAAGAAGTACAATGCGTTCATTATCCATATGTATGACGAAGACATTGCACTCAAATTAAGTGATCTTTCTTTTTTCATTTTCTATATGGGCTGTGATGGTTCTGTAACATGGAATTTGAACTTCACAAATTTAATTCCTATTTATACTATGAATATATATATATATATATCATGCATACATGATGTAAAAAAGCGAAAATGTGGGGCTTTAAGAAGATCTCTAAGTTAGGAAAAGCATAAAGAGAACAATAGAATTCACTTTTATCCGCAAGCAGGTTAAAGGAATCAAATTGTACATTTAAGTGATCTCAGTTTAAAAATAAAAAAGAAAGGCTGAGGTGCAAAATCCAGTCATAATCAACACTTGACATAAAATTCAATTCGTGTAAGAGTTTCTAGTTTTAATTTAAACCCTTAGAATAAATGGTTAAAAACATAGTTAACAAATACAAAGACTTAAGTGGTGGAATGTATTGCTCAAGTCAAATATAAAGTCAACCAGGGGCTGGATACACTTTGGTCTTAGCACTACAAGAAATTCACCCTACAACAAAGGTATGACAACTACCTATATATAGTTGTAAAGATCGATATGTCGTTAGAACACCCTATGATGACAACATGTCGTCGTGAATAAAATGTTGAATCCCGTTATCTGGTAGGGAAGATTTCTTGTGTTGTAGAAGACCAAGACAAATTAAAAGTATTAGTTTTATTAAATAAAAACTCAAGCTCCTTCACAGATTATTGTATATATACAAATGACAAAGTTGCTTATGGATTTGTGCCAATAAGGAAAAAAAAAAGACATATTGTTATATATTAAAGGTGCAAAATTTGAATACAAAAGTCCAGTAGCTCACCTGGTCAGCTAATTTGATTACTTATTACTTAGACTAGGTACCGAGTTCGAACCTTAGGTATGTTAATAATTTTTTACCATCTTAAAAGATTCTTTTATATAATAAATTAAGGGTGCAAAATTTTAACACAAATCATTTTATTTCTCACGCCAGGTACCGAGTTCGAAACTAGGGTCGAACCTATAAATCTTCATAATAATAAATAAAAACTTTCAAACCAAATATATTTACTAAAATCAATCTAAACATATAAATCTTCATAGCAATGAACAAAAACTTTCAAACCAAATAAAAGCACCTGCCTCTTAATCTTGAAACAAATTACTAACAATTTCTAACTTAAATATGACATCTTTCTAATATGTCCCCTTAAGTTTTAGTTTTTTGAATAGCAATTCCAAGAATTTTTTAGATAAATACATGAGATCTTCCAATATGTCCCTTAAGTTTTTTCATTTTTTAATTCATAGATTTTTTTAGGATAAATACCTCTTAACCTGCACTTGAGGACTCTTAAGTTTTGATTAAACTTACAATTAATACCCAACACTTTTTCACTTGATTTCTGAACCAACCGAAATAGTTCACTTATATTATTTATTGTTTATTTTTTATTTTTCTCGTATAACCCTTAAAATAGATTGTTTTATAAGATTTCAGATTTATTATTACGGCATACTCTTTTTTATCCATGTGTTCGATGTAAATTTTATTTGAAATCGAGTTGTGGATAATAACATAAAAGTTATTGAAGTATAAACATACAAGCCATCAAACTGCTTAAATATTCCATTTTCTCACTTTTTTCTTACAACTTTAAAATATGTTTTATAAAATATCAACATGATTTATTTTTACCGGTTGTCGATCGGTTGATGCCTAAATGTTTTTTCTCTTATCAGATTTTGTCTATATGAGACACTGTCTTTCTGCTTAAATTTTCTTCCTCTTATATTTATATTGTTAGAAGATGTGTCATGTATATGGGTCTTATGATCACTTAAGTTTATGTTATCGAGTAAATAGGATGTTCCGACAAGTTTTTCATTATACAAAAAAAGCAACTACAAGGAAGTGGCAAGTAAATAGAATTTCTTTAGATTTTTAATATGTGTTCAATAGGAACACCTGTTAGCCTATGAGATATTTGTTTAGACTAATACATGTTCATTATTTTAGAATGAGTATAAGATATTTTAGTTGTGTATCTGCAACTGACTTAAGAAAAATTTGTCGATAATATAATTTGTATAAATGTTTGTCACTGTTTTATATAATATGCTTAGTTTCTGTGTATGCATCTTGGTATATGTATCACCTTTGATTAGGCCAGATAGGATTTTACTCATCTTAGGTTGTCCCCTTTATTGTTGTTCAATGAAGATTGCATTATTAAAGATGCAAAACATGTGATCGATAGTGATATATGTTGGGATTAATAGAGAAATAGCTTTTGAAAGGCTTTATATTTATAACCTTTTGTTGGGAGTAATAGAGATTTGGCTTTTGACTTCAAATGAAAGCACATGATTCTAAGAGTTGGTGTTTAATGAAATCTAAATGTAAATGCATTTATTTTCCTTTTTCTAACTTAGTTTTTGTTATTATATAATTTCTACAGATGTCACATTCTCAGCTACTAAGACAACACGTCGTTCGGAACGATCTGCTCAAGCCATACGGATAAAAGTTTGTTTGTAAAATGGTTTATATGTTGATCCACTCATGTAGCATTGTATTTACTATTTTTATGTATAATATGTGATAATCTTAATAACTCATATACTTCGGTATGCTATTTTTTACTAGATATGGATATATGCTAAATCCGGATCACCGAAGCAACGCGTGGTTGACCTCTAGTTAAAAACATTGTTAAAGGCCCTTCTTACTAAAGCGTCACACTCAGAAAAGGAAAACAATTATAAAAAAAAACTATTAGAAAACTAGGGTTTTATTGACGAGAAGCTCCAGGAATGCTGACGGAAAACTAGGGTTTTATCAAGAACACACAACTTTTTAGGGTTTGTATAAATGCCCCATATGATGTAGTCCGATATTTATCAAGTCTCGGAAGTTAAGTATGGCAAATGCAAAGTTGAATCCATCCTTGGATCAACAATATAGTGTTAGTGGGTTAGTTGGAATTAGTGGTCTCAGGATATGAAGAAGATCCACTAGTGTACGTTTCAATCTAAACTATATAATAAACAAAAAGTTTGTTTCTACTTTAATTAGTAAAAAATGACATTTGTCATCACCACAAATTTTTGGATTAAATCTAAGTTTAAATAAATAATTATCCAAATAGTAAATTTCCATATTAGGGTTTATTTAGTTTAAACTTTTAATAAGTAATTATCCAATAATTAATTATTAAAATACAAATTTTTATATTAAAGTTGGTAATTATCCAAATTAATAACTAATTATTTAATTACTAAATTAAATATATAATATAATTTACTAAATTACAATTTAAAAAGTTCTATAACATTTTTATCGCAGCCGTGCGATGCACGGGGTATAAAACTAGTTTAACTATACATGAAATCCTATGTTGATACGCTAACAAATTGAAACACGACTTAGAATCTGCAATAATCGAGTAGTATTCCTCAACACTTGATACGAGAATGCATCCCCGGCCTTATGAGAAGTCTTGTTACCATGTATACATGAAAATTCGAAATTCAACTAAATTGAATTTGAAATCACTGGTTCGAAATTTGGTTCGCATTTTCAAATTCGAACTCGATTTGATGTTCGATATCGAATTTCAAATCAAATTCGAATTGAATACGAATTAAAAATATTCATATATATATATATATATATATATATATATATACATCTATTTTGTATATAAACAAATATATATAATCACTACAAGAAACTAGATATTTAGTGGCGACAAAATGTCGCCGCTAATAATCCCCTGTGTCGCCGCTATTGACCTTTAGCGGCGACGTGTCGCCGCTAAAAGGTCGCCGCTATAAACTGGCCGCTAATAATGATACGTCGCCGGTAAAAAGTCGCCGCTATTGATAGTGTCGCCGCTATTGACCTTTAGCGGCGACACGTCGCCACTATTTCCTATTTATACAAAATACGTATTTCCCCTGTATTTTGTACTTTTCCCTGTACTATACTATATACATTTCCTGTTTGTCAACCACATACACAATTAATGCTGCAAATACCAACAATAGATACATACTTCCGCAAATGTTAAGTTTGAGAACACAATCAAGTTTCACATACTACCGTTAGTTTACGACCGTTCCTAAAAGTTTTTACAATTCACTAATAAACATAAAACTAGATGCATAGGTGGGAAATTCCTTCATTCACTATCGTTGTCGTTTTCATTTCCCTCGTCGTTTTCATTTCCCTCGTTGTCTTCTCCGCCGCCTAAATTTTGGGTTCCAATGTTGAAGCCCGTAACTTGTGAGAGTTGAGCTAGAAATACCGGATTTTGAACTAAATTTGTAATTTGTTCCTACAAAAAAACACAAACATAATGGGTCATGTTACAAAACATACAAATACTAACATCATAAGTTCATAACTACTTGCAAATATTTACCAATTCTAGTACTAACATTTACCAAACTAATACAATACATATACAAGCATACAATATTCGTGTCAAACGGATCCTTTTACATACATAAATATGCAAACATACAAGTTTTGGGCCTACTTACTAACTTTACATATCTACATATCTACTTACAAACATTTAAAATTTGTAGTACTAAAATTTACCAAACTAATACAATACATATACAAACATACAATATTCATGTCAAACGGATCATTTTACATACATACATATACAAACATACAAGTTTAGGGTCAAACGGGTCAAACTACTAACATTTAACAAATACTAACATCATTATAACCACTTACTCACTTTACATATCTCTACTTACTAACTTTACATATCTACATATCTACTTACAAACAATTAACAATTCTACTAAAGTTGATCAACCTAATACCATAGATACACAAACATACAACATTCAGGTCAAACGGGTCATTTTACAAACATATAAGTTTCGGGTCAAATTACTAACATTTAACAAATACTAACATCATAACTACTTACTAACTTTACATATCTACTAACACTTTACCAATTCTAATAACATTTATCAAACTAAGACAAAAGTTAGTGTACGTTACCGGTGTGAATTGTTGGAATTGCGCCTGTTGCGACTCCTGATTAGAAGCGGGTTCAGAAATGGGTTCTTTCGAAGATGCTTTAAACCCGATCCCTCGGATCCATCCGCGTCGAGGCTTCAATACCTTTTTGAACACAGGGACTTGAGAAGAAGTGGGGGCTTGAGAAGAAGTCCCTTCAACAGGAGGTTGAGTTTGGGAACGAATCTCCTCCTCTAATTCGCGCTGTATTTTATAAAGATGATTTAATATAGATATATATATCTATAAAAAAATTATACATAAATAAATACTTACAACTGTATCGACAACTAACGGGTCAAGCGTCCCATCTTTAAGCGTATGATGCTTGATGAATGATTGCAAACGGGTTTGAGCCTGCTTGACATACAATATTCAAGTCAAACGGGTCATTTAAATATATATATATATATATATGCATGTATATATCATTACATTTTTATAACTCGTGTTAGCGTATGAAGACGTCCCCCCACGGTTTGTGATTGTTTGGGATTGACGGTTTAATTTGTTAGCTACCGATCGTTTTTTATATTTATCCGACAAAAAATGCTCAACAGTGCTGGCCCACTGATCATCCTGCATCCCTTCTGGCACGGTACGCAATGCTCTCGGGATATCATTAGCATCCCCTCCATTGCGTCTAAAAAATCTATGTGCCTCATATTTTTTATCTGAGTATCGATCTTGGTATATTCTATGAAGTGATTTTTTTATATCGATACTGTCAGGATCATTTTCAAACTGATCCAGATCGTATGATTCCTACAAAATTAAACAAAACAAGTTAGTTAAGTAAAAACGAATCAACATAGAACATATAAATTAAACTTAGAAAATCATTTACCTTAAGATCCTGGAACATGGCATTTTTTTGAGCATGCGGTACGTTATCCCAAGAATCTTTATCAAATGCGATATTACGCCACATATACAGGGCGACGGCCCGTTTGAAATAGGATCCCGAGTCATCAAGCACATCAAAAGTAGCATCCCGATCAAAAAGTAATGTCAAAGGCCCCCCATTTGCCTTCACCAACTTTTGAAGGCCTGTGTTTTTTGCCTTCCCTCGAGTTCTCCTCGGAGGTCGGGGCGCTGCATTTATAATTAGAAAAAAATGAGTCACGATAGTGATATAAGTAAATGAGTGTAGTAAACGTATGAATTAAAATTAAACTTACCATCCTCATAGTGGCCCCCACCTGCACCAAAGCCACCAGGAAATGGTGGATCCTGGCCAGCCCCATCACCTCCATGACCCACCACGTCGGTCATGACATACAACAACAAGTACCAGAGAGATATCATCCTAAAAAGGTAAAATATATAAGAATATGAATAAAGTTTTATATTACAACATGAAGTTACAAATAGAAATCACTACTCTACTTTCACTCACACATCTCCCCGTCAGACACTTCAGTATCACTCTCAGACCCCTCAGAAATTACGAACACTTCAGTATCACTCTCGGTTTCATCCTCGGACACTTCAACAGTCTGGTCCACTAACACTTCAAAAGCCTCGTCCTGAGTAGCAGAACTGCTTGGAAAATATTGTCTGAAGTCGACAAACAAATTTATAGCAGATGAAGAGTTGTTATGAACAATGTCAAGATCTTCGGTGAAGTCATGGTTAGCACTTTGTAAATTCTCATCCTCAGGTACTTCAACATTCTCGGTGCGACCAGCATTTGATGGTATATCCCATATTCTCCGATGATTGACGTGCTCGACGACCCACCGATTATTGAAAGAGCATACAACTCTGAGTGGAACTCTTGAGAATTTTGTATTTTCATTGAATAGACCTAACAAATATATATATATAAATATGTGTTATGTATGTATTACTTAGCAAATAAATAGAACAATGTGTTATATATGTATTACCTTTTCAAGAAACCACCTAGGAAATTGAGTTTTAACATCATGTTGGGGATGTTCGGATTTGAATTCACTACATTGATGAAATAAATATACAAGTAAGGAAGAGAAAAGAATACTTAAGTAGTGATTAAAGATTGAAGATAGGAACACTTACTTCATGTAGTTCCTAACTTCTTCACAGCTATCAAGGACAAACCATTCTAATTTAAGTTTTTCGCTTACAGAGAGATGTTTGATCTTTGTTGCGCTAGCCGGACGACAGAGAGACTCAAACACCCACAAATTTCTTTTTTCGACAACGACATCCTCGTTTCTATCGGGGCGATTGAACTGAGTCTGAACATCTTGAAGGTATCTCGAACAAAATGACAGAGCTTCTTCTGCAACATAACCTTCGGCTATACAACCTTCTGGCCTTGCCTTGTTTCTAACAAAACCTTTAAATCTTTTCATTAACCTTTCAACAGGATACATCCATCTCATACATACTGGGCCTCCGCGAAGCGCTTCATCAGGTAAATGCAAAACTAAATGGACCATGATGTCAAAAAAAGCTGGAGGATAGATCAACTCTAACTGGCACAAGATTGTGATAATGGCATCCTTTGCTTTCTTCATATCCTCAACCAATAATGTTCTGGAGCAAAGTTGTTTAAAGAACATACAAAGATCTACTATCGGTGTATAGGTATCTTTTGCCAAAAACCCTCTAACCCCAATCGGCATCAAACGTTGTATGAGAATATGACAGTCATGAGATTTCAACCCAGTAATGTTTGTATTGTTATCTGTAACTCTAGCACTTATATTAGATCCGAACCCATCTGGCAATTTAACATCTTTTATAAACTCGCAGAAAAGTTTTCGATCACTGACCTTTAATGAATATTTTGGGTGGGGCTTTTCAAACTTGCCACGAGCGTTTTTTTCAACCACAATGTCTTTCGAATGTTTAGCCTTTTCAAGTCTTCACGTGCATCTGTCGTGTCTTTGCTTTTATCGTTCATTAGAAGAGTTCCCAACAAACTATCGCACACATTTTTCTCGATATGCATTACATCTAAGTTGTGCTTCAGCTGTAGAGAAGACCAGTACTCAAGTTCATAAAATATGCTTCGTTTCTTCCAGTTGTTCATGTCTAACTCCTTCTTGTTGGGCTTTTCCTTAACACCTCCAAAAAGGGGATGCTTGCCCGGTAGTTTATGGACTAGACGATCGAGTTGAGCTTGTATGTCTGCCTCACTAAATTGTCTAGGAGGGTCTCTTAACTCCACTTCTCCATTAAATTCCAAATTTGTTCTCCATGGGTCATCAACACCTAGGAACCGACGATGACCGAGATATACGCATTTATGTTTTACACGTATTGATGAAGTGTCTTCGTTGCAAATCGGGCATGCTTTGTAGCCCTGTCCGCTCCAACCCGATAAGCTACTACGGGCTGGAAAGTCATCTATGGTCCATAACAATGCTGCCTTCATTGTGAAGAATGTGTTTGTGGCTGCATCTTTAGTACGTACGCCATAATGCCACAAATGCTTAAGCTCATCCACTAAGGGCCTAAGAAAAACGTCCATGTCCTTCCCAGGTGATTTAGGACCAGGAATCAACAAGGACAACATGAATGATGAGTCTTTCATGCATAGCCATGGAGGGAGGTTGTATGTAGTGAGTACAACCGGCCACATGCTATAGGCCGTACTCATATTACCAAATGGATTAAAACCGTCAGCTGCAAGCCCAAGCCGAACATTTCGAGGTTCCCTAGAGAAGTTAGGGTACTTTACATCAAATTCTTTCCATGAAGATCCATCAACAGGATGACGCATCGTACCCTCTTCTGATCGCCCAGTACTGTGCCAGATCATATCTTTTGCAGTGTGCCTTGAACAATACAAACGTCGTAGTCTAGGGGTCAAAGGGAAGTATTTTAACACCTTCTTAGCTACCTTCTTGCCCTTTTTGTTCGTATCGACCCACCGACTCTCATTACAAACATGACAATTCTGCAACGACTCGTGTTCTTTCCAGAAGAGAGCACAATCATTTTTACACACATGTATCGACTCATATCCCAGCCCAATCTTCTTTAATGTCTTTTTGGCTACGTAATGTGAAGCGGGAATCCTGTTTCCTTCCGGATATGAAGATCGCATTAAATCAAGAATCTCATCAAATAAACTATTTGTCATTTTATGCTTCACCTTGATATGCATAAGCTTTGCTAAAAAGTCAAGGGAAGAAAACTTAGTACAGCCCGGATATAATTCTGATTGGAGTTCCTTTAATAGGTCGTCAAAATCATCACCGGCCTCGCTACTCTGTGTATCCGAGTTCCCTTCTTCGATGTTGGTATCCACTTGCATAAGATCTTCGAGAGCGTCGCCCATATTGTTTTCCGACGCAACGTCATCTACATCTACAACTTGAGGAACAGAATTTTCACCGTGATAGTTCCAAACCTTGTACATCGACCAAAAACCCCATCCAAACAAATGATTCTTCACTTTTCGCAAGGGACACCTAAGCGAATTCTTACATTTGTTACATGGACAAAAAACATTTCCTCTTTTGTCGATAACACCTTTGCATAACTCGAGAAAAGAATTAAGTCCATCATTATACTCCATTGAACTACGGATTGGATTGTTAAGCCAGCTCTTATCGACAACCATGCTATAACTAAAAAGAATTTAACATCAAACAAGCATAAGAAACTACATTCAAATTCATCAAATATTTTAACAACATTCAACAATGAACCTATGTCAGTTCAATCCAAAAAAATTGTGACTAAACGTACCTGAATCGAAGTTCAAAGACACGCCCAAAGACCACCTAAAACAATTACAAACATCCATCAAAGTGTTGTTATACTTACAAACATATTTTTTTATTTCATGCATCCAACTTTTAGCTTACCAGATCATGTTTCAACTAACAATTTATACATACTTGCCAACAAATACTATTGCTCATCTACTACTAGTGTAAGAATATACTACTGCTAATATACTACTAGTTTTGAGAATTTTGCATCAACAAACAACACAACTCCTTAATGGATTAATATTAAGGTAGATGGATGCTAAACTGAATCTAAATAACCAAAACCATACGATTCCAAAATTGGGAGTACGTGTTGCTCTAAATTATCGAACTGTAAACCTACAAACTTTGACCCAATTTAGCATCAAATCAAATGATACGATATTGTAAACTCGATCTAAAGCAACAAATTTACAGAATCAGACACAAATACATTGTCAATAAAGATGGCGAAACACCCCAATTGGTTCAAAATTACCGAATCAAACACCCCAAATTTGTTCAAAATAATAAAAACCAAACACCCCCATTTGTTCAAAATTACCGAACGTAGGGTTAGAAACGCACCTGATCGGAGTTTGAGCTTCAATTCCAGCCGAAAATAGTGTAAATCGGCGGTGGAGAGGAGGAGAAGTCGCGGCGGTAGTGTAGCGACGGTGGTGTAGCGGTGCTGGTGTCGTCGGCTTTCAACGACGGAGGGAAGTACGGCAGCGATGTAGCAGAGCTCTGGTTCGATCGAGAATCACCGGGTGTTCGTTTAGGGTTCGCAGGTAAAAGATTTTGGGTAGAATGAAAGAAGAAGACTCGGTGGAGGGAAATACACCCGCTAAAAAATTTCGGGCCAATAGCGGCGACACGTCGCCACTATAGGCGTCGCCGCTACTTCCCCATGTACCATTCAACCCTAGCCCTTGGATCCGGTTAATTATGAACGGTTAGATCGTAATGGGGACATCGTATACGGATCGAAGCTAATAGCGGCGACATGTCGCCACTATTGATGTCGCCGCTATTGATCCCGTCGCCACTAATACCGTCGCCACTACTGAGCCGATTTCTTGTAGTGAATTATACAAATATTTTAGATTAGTTTTCACGGATAACCGGAAAAGTTATTCGAGATTCTCATTTCAATTTAGATGCCTATGGTGCAAGGGGGAAGCTTTTAACGGTCCGTTTTTTTCGTTCCATAGTGTAAATTTATACTCGTTCGGTCCGAAATTTTTTTATATACTTAGTCCGGCCCTATCCGTCTTTAGTCCGGCCCCATCCCCATTTCGGCCCAAGCTTCGCCTCTACTATGGTGTTAATCACTAACAGGTCTAATGGGTAATAAGGTAGTATGCCGGCCACAATTGGATGGTAAATGGGGAAATCTTGATTAGTTAGGATTTAATTATGGATAGGTTAAACCAAACGGGTATAAACTCAAATAATGATACATTTCAATCCTAATTGAGCCAAAGGGTCAATCGAATAAGATATGAAAGCCGGTACCTACTGTTATTATGGTATAACTAATATGATTTATTATAACTGGATAAGGGTGTTGAAGCCCTAAGTACTGAAGTAAACCATAAATTCAATTCATTGGCGGTTGCCAAGGATTATAACGAAGTGGTAAAATGGTAATGTGTGAAGGTATTCTTGTTATGTTAATGCAATGCTAACCCTATATAGGTGCAAAACTATATGTATTATGTATTATGGCCATGACCATGAGGGTATATGGTTTGTGTTTTGTCTCGAACTCAAAAAGACCCGTTTGCATTGTAACTCATTATGTTCTTTGAATGGGTCAATTTGGGCAATAATTGGATAAACATGATTTTTGTTAAATTAAGAACCATCCTATGGGGCGGGTAATACTCGAATAATTGAATGGTCGTACCATGACTAACAAGTAAATGATGAGAAATGTTCAAAATTCTTGTCATGCTTCTAGTCTATATGACGGAATTTCAGAAAAGTCTAAAAAGGGAGAAACGGTTGAAGCAATGGATAATGGGAAATCCATTGCAAATTTGGTTATGAACTGGTCTTATACGTTTGTAAACACATTTACAATGGTTTGGAAGTTAATGGACGAAGACATGAACCTTAAATAATGTTTTGGAACTTGAATATTTGAAGCGGGTCAAAGCAGGGGCAACTTAAGATAATAAGAAATCTACGGTAAAGCTTACATATAGATTGATTTGAATGTTTAATAATTGATCTAAATTGGTTTATAATGCGTTGGGACAAAACCCGAACCATGATATATGATTTAAAATGCTTTTGACACATGCATACGCGAAATGGGTCAAACGGGTTGGAATATGCATATATTTGTTAAACTGTTTGTAAATTTTTCAGATAGTTATATATTTGTTATGACACGTTCGGTTTTTTCATGAAACCGATCTAGTCAAACAGTTTGTAAATATTTCAGATGGCTATATATTTGTTACCCGTTTTAAAAGGATATATGCTCTAACTTGTAAGTTAGGGTTGATAAATCGAAAAAAAATCTGAGACCAAATTTCTAAATTATATTAATTAGAGTTCACGGTTATGGGTGTTACACATACATGCATGCATGCATACATACATGCATACATGCATACATACATGCATACATGCATACATACATGCATGCATATATGCATACATGCGTACATGCGTATACATGCGTACATACGTACATGCGTACATGTGTACATGCGTACATGCGTACATGCGTACATACATACAAGTAAACTATTTTATTAATCTATCTGATTCTATTTATATAAATCTTTGTGATATAGATCGACCGGGTGGTGTGGTGTAATCTTTCTTTTCATTTTCCATTGTAATCTAACATTTTGTAAGCTATTTCTCTTTGATATTATTTTAATAGCCGTTCAAGAAGAATATATATCATTTTAAAATATAAAAAATAACAATTCAATGTAAAATAAAATAACTACGATGATTATATTTTTATAATATTATGAAGAGTAAAAGTTAAATTGAGAAGCATAGTATACAATTTTATAATATTCATTTACTTTTTGAATAAAATCTAATGTATACGACATTTTATCTTCTTTTTCAGTTTAATAATCTTTAACTAATTTTAGTCGTCTAGAGACGAATTATTCCTGATGAAAACAACTATAAAACAAAGAATTCAAATGTGATGAAATTAACTTAATTAATTGATTGACTTGATTTTGTGTTTTATTATTGATATTTAAACATGTGATCCAATAATTATAACAAAAAATTTAAAGTATAAATACTGTTGAGAGATTTATAAATTACATCATTTTTCATATTTAAACCATTTAATTAACGTGATTCATATTATACACTTGTGATTGTCATTTTTAATTCATTTTAACAAAAAATTTGAATTACTGACCTTCGGGCTCTAGACTAACACATCTTTGAATACAGGAAAGCTTGTACATCGGTTTATTCGGTCAGTCCCAACCCGTCATACATCGTTAGAAGAAACCTACGTAAAAAAATCTCCTGGTTTAAACTAGACCATCAATTTTTTATAATATATAAACTTGAACCCAAGTCTCTCCATTAAATAACCATTAAATATCCTGCGAGCCTAGCTCAATGGATACCGCCTGACCCCTGGAAACAGGAGGTCAGGTGTTCGAGTCTCGGCCATGAAGGCTGAGGGGGCGTTTTAGCTGGTTCGTTGGGGTTTCTCCCTTGGGGTGTTTGGAGTGTGGTCCGTCTAAGCTGGAAGTCATTACCAGACGTGACGCGACCCGACGGAGCCTTTTAAAAAAAAGATAACCATTAAATAACAAAGTCTTCAGATGTATTATCTCAAACACTTAGAAATGAAGATCATTGATATTATTTTTTAATTAATAAAATATTGCAAATTTCGTTTTCACGTGAAATGCAAAAAGGCAAAATGACTTTACTCCACTCAAATTCTCTTTCTAAAAGGAGTCCCACAATCGTATTAAAAACATAATAAGATATTTTATTTTACATATCTTTAACAATATTGCGTTTTGTTTTTTTTTTTGATAATTTACAAAAGCAATTATATATTTTCATCTAAAACCATCACTTAGGTTTACTAACAGTAGCTGTCCTTTACAATTTTTTATACTAAAAATATTTTACATATTTTCATTTTATGATTTTTTTTTTAAGAAATGGCTACTTGCGCAACTTGATATTCATTTGATACTATCGATACAAAGCAACACTTTTGTAACGGTTGGGTTACAACGACAAGGAAAACCATTTTCAAATCAAATTATCTCAAATTTTTTCTGCTAAAAAGTTTCTTGATTTTTCACATTTTATTGTGTTACAAATTACTGACTTTTTCTCTTTTTTTGAATAGAAAATTACATTGTTTTATAAAATTAATAAATATTTTTTTAAGTACTTGATTTGTAATATTACATTTAAACAAGGAGGCCGGTGTGCTAATATATATTTGTGGAACTTTTATTGCAATCCTCACAATTATCCATGTTTAGTCGATAATGGAACAATTAGGTTTGACAAAAGAGCAATGCAATAAATTAGGTAAAAGATATAACAAGCCTTTATGTTAGTGCAATATATGAGATTTATGACGTTAGTTATAGATTAGACCAGGGGTGTTAACATTCCATGCTTTTAGGTTAAATCGTATAATAAATCATTGAAACATATAGTAAGAAGCTTATGTTCGTTCGTTAAAGATTAAACGAACAGTTCATGAACGTAAACTAATGTAAATGAACACAAATTTAAATGAACACCAACGTAAACAATCACAAATCTAAACGAACACAAACGGATAAACATACATAAAAACAAAATAATAACTTTAACACATGGTGAGTACAAAGTAGTAAAGTGACCACACAAAATGATTTCAAACCCTAAAAATGGTGGCATCTTAGTTAGTACACAAACAGTAAAGTAACTGTACAAATTGACTTAGTGAAAGTGTGAAACCGTAAAAGAAAGAAACTATATATGGCTAATTATAATCTATAAATAATTTGTTTGTAAATAAAATTAAACATTCATAAACGAACAAACATAAACGTACAAAAATAAACAAACACAAATAAGCGAACGTTCACGAATATAAATGAACGAATGGGACACAGGGGTGGCCCTGTGGCATGAGCAAGGTGGGTGACCACCCATGGCCCGACATTTTGAAGGGCCCGAGATTTTTTATTTTTTATTATATATTTTTAAAAGAAAATTATAATTCATGATTCTTTAAGTATTTAAAACATAACTTTTTTGCTACAATACTTTATTTTTTATTATTCTTATTATAATTATCATTATTTATTGAATTTTCATATATGTTAATGACTTTGTATGTTAAGGGGTGCAACAAAAATTTTGCCTCGGGCCCAGAAATTTTTTGAGATTCTCAGGACCGTCTCTGATGGGACATGCGTTCGTTTTTATCTATTTAATTAAATAGATAAAAGAATTGTTCGTGTTTATTTATTTATTAGATAAACGAATTCTGTTAAACGATTCATGAACTATTCAGTAGAAAACACTAGGGTCATATGGGAGAGATGAGATAAAAGTCAGGGGCGGATTTATATTAGCCCCAGGGGGTCCCCGTGGACCCCCTCAACCTCGTACGTAAAGTGGAAATTATGTGAACGGTTTTTTAAAAAAAAAATTGTGAAGAGTGGTTAATAAATACTTAGTTTGTGAAAATAAAACTAAGGAAACAACTGGTCTAGTGGTAAGATCCCTTGCTTGGTTTTGAAGGGGGTGCAAGTTCAAATCTTGTGCTTAACATATTTTTATTTTTCTCAACTTTCTTCATTTTCCACCTCTTTTTTATTTACTTTCATTATAGAGTCATTCTATTCAAATACATTAATCCTAGACCCTTTTTATAATGAAATAGTACAATATATAAAAATATAGATTTTTTTAATAGGCAAACATTTTGTCATATTATTTTTTTTTCACGCGTTAAATTTTCTTTTCTCTTTATTTTTAGCTATTTACTATTATTTTTTTACTATTATATCGTTGTCAATGTTATGGTATATTTTTTTTTATCAAATCATGTAGAGTTATTTTAATCGGTTATTTTTCTTTGCTCGCAATGTCGTGCCGCAACGCGCGCCTACATTAAAAACTATTTAGTAAGTAATAGACCAAATTTCTTTATGTACGTTTATATGAAACTGAAATATCTTAAACTAGTGACTCCGTAAAAAAAATTGTGGACCCCCTCAAAAACTTTTCTAGTTCCGCCCCTGATAAAAGTACCTATCATTTGAGTTTTGCCTTTCCTATTTTTTCTCTGGTTGTACTATTTGGTTGCTAGTTCCTCTAGTTTCTTGCAGGAGCTGGGGTCCTTTGTTTTGTTGGAATAAAATGTTTTTTTTCCCTTTGCCCTTAAAAGAAGGTATACCTAACTTCTACTTACGACTTTTTTATTACTGAAAATTAAAATAGAACCGTTAAATATTAAAATACAAAACGAACCAAATGAAGTGTTAGCACCAGACTAATGGTTTTGTTTCACGTTGGTTTTACAGTTTGGGTCATTAGGTTTTTATACATCTGAAATAAGACAAGATTTATATGTATAAATATAGAGTTTGTTTCCATGATTATTTCAATACTTTTGCATTCGAAACTTTCTTTATTTCTTTCTAGTCACTCCACAACTAAACCTTAATCCACGTGGTTTGTTGTCCAGCAAACTTACAATAAATTAATGTTCAGTGTTTAATTAAGTGTATAAATACTGGCTACCTAATTAATGTTAGTTTGTTAGTTTACTGGGCTCTTTTGTTCGATAAAGGTTTATTCAGCTAACTTTAAATACACAAAATATTAATTAAGTGATATAAAAAAAGAATATCAAAAAAAATAAAATATATGATAATCTTTGAACGTGCTTGTTCCAATTTCTAGTTATTTATATAAATCATAAACTAAATTGTTCGATGGTTACGGTTTGTAATCTTTGAAGTCGACTGAGTGGAAGTTAAAGAAAAAATTGATCGTAAAACCAAATGATGATCAGTTTGACGGCTTTACAGTTTAAACACAAACCACGAACACCCTCCAATAACCATGAACACTGCGTAAAAAAATTGGTCTACGGTCACGTACAAAAAACGTGGAAACTATATATTAAAGCTAAATTTTTTATTTTTTTATATTTGCTTTTCTAAAAATATATAAGAAAATTTCTAAAGTTAAAGAAAAAAAAATAAAAAGAAACTTAAAAAGAGTACGTTATTTAGTTTTTACAATAAAAAAAGAAAGTTTTCGTATGAACCTAACCAACCTCTTTCGTGTATGTATATATATATTATCGAAATTGAAATGGGTGACTAGACTGGAAAGTGTAAACCGAATTTTCTTACGTACGTCCATTTTTGTCTCATTATATCCTCAAATTCCAATCCTCTTATATAAAGCATACATGCTAAAACATGAGAAATTAACTCGATCCCATTAGTTGTTAAAACATTCCCAAACACACCAACTAAATAACATTCGAACCAGTTTAGGCCAGATTCATTACTATAATTAATGGTTCTGCCTGAAATAGGATTGGAGGTCGTTATCGACTCTTCAGTCATCAAACATCCCACGAAGCAATCTTTTACTAAACATGACCACTTAAAAATTGGATCACAGCAAGCCATTATCTCTAAGATCAATGCTGGCTACTTCAGGATTTGCATGTCCCTTGGCGCTCAAGCTTTGCTATGGAAAAAGCTAAGTGAAAACACCATTTTTCCACCAAGCGCCAGCTTCCATAACTTGTTCACCAAGCTACCTTCTACCACCTTCTTTCTTATCTGGTGCCTTGCCTTATGCATCTTTGTATCTCTCTCTATACTATACATTCTCCGGTGCATTTTCCACTTCAACATGGTGAAAGCCGAATACCATCACCACATAGGAGTAAACTACCTTTTCGCACCATGGATATCATGGCTTTTGCTGCTTCAGTCCGCTCCAGCTGTCGTTTTCCGAAACAAATACTCTTACGAATACATATGGTGGCCGCTTATCGTCCCTGTGATTGCACTAGACGTTAAGATATACGGACAGTGGTTCACGACCGAGAAAAAGTTTCTCTCGGTCGCGGCTAACCCTACGAGTCAACTATCCGTGATTGGGAACTTAGTGGGAGCCCATGCTGCCATTAAAATGGGCTGGAGAGAAAGTGGTATTTGTTTGTTTACATTAGGGATGACCCACTATTTGGTAGTTTTTATCACCCTTTACCAACGTTTATCCGGCAACAATCGCATTCCTTCGAGACTCCGACCGGTCTTTTTCCTGTTTGTCGCCACCCCGAGCATGGCGGCCTTAGCATGGAAATCGATTAATGGAAACTTCGATATGTTATGCAAAATGCTCTTCTTTCTATCCTTGTTTCTCTTCACATCATTGGTAAGTACATATGTGTTCGCTTAATTTCTCAATAAGAAATGAAACTAATCTTGTTTATACGCTTATGTTTTAAGCGCGCTACTATTCCTTCACCACCCCACGAATCGTCGTTTTACCATTTGACAAGTTTGTAGATGCTCGTTTCACCATATATCATAAGCGACTCTACGTATTACTACTACAGCTTTATAAAAGTTAAAGTTTGAAAATGTCAAATAACCCGTAATATGTAATATGATATTAGAAAGTTGATGTTGGGTGGGTGGTGTGTGAGCTAGCCATTTGTGTGTGGGATTTTGAGTTTTATATTAATAATTAATTTTAATTAATATATAGGCTAGCCGGCCGGTGCTTTTCAAGAAATCAGTGAAAAACTTCAGTGTGGCATGGTGGGCTTTCTCCTTTCCACTTTCCTTCCTTGCAATTGCCTCCAAGGAGTATGCACAAGAGGCAAATGGAGTGACAGCAACGTGTTTGGCGCTTGTTCTCTCATCAATTTCTGTTCTAGTTTTCGTGTTTCTGTTGATCTGCTCGACGCTCAAGATGGACTCGCTGCTTCGCAAACCCGTTCTCAGTTACTCCGATGAAAGTTGATCGATCTATCGATCGAGTCTCCTCTTATTTATAATTTTGTTATTGCTACGTACTTACTTTTTTTGCTTCATTTTGATCTCAATGTAAATGTATTCCCATATATGTTTGTTGATGATTTGGCTTTCTATCACGAAGTTCCTTGTTTGTTCATCGATCACTCTTTTTCCAATTGATTTGCATGTATAGAAGTGAAATATATATGGAACTCCGTAAACTGACAAGTTGGATAACGCTTAAAGAGAAAATAACAGAATAAACATTTTTTACTATTAGCCAAATACGTGTCTTTTTAGGTTCATTGTTACTCTCTCTTATGCTTTTTCTTCATTGGTTTTAATATCTCCCTAACTCCCTTGTTGTATAAGGACTAAGGTTGACCATTTCTTGTTGAAGCATATAATCAGAAATATTTGGTTTTTGGTCATTCTAACCGTTGAATATTAGTTCCTTACATATATACCATTTCTTTGTTGAAGCATATACACGAAACATATTTTGGTTTTTGGTCTTTCTAACCGTTGGATTAATTCCTTACATATATAGCCTAAAGAAGAGGACTAGTCACAATTAGTTTGATCTCCGAGTCTTCAGGTTTTACCATCCGCCGCTCGTAGAGGTGAATTTTTCCTTAAATGGACTCAACTGGAATACTTTCGAGGTTTTTGGAACATTCGTTGATCGTTAAAGAAAAAAAACATACCGGTAAAATGTTAATAGAGTAAGGTAGGTGAATGATAAAATGTGGACAAATTTATACCTATCCCATAGAATAAAGAGACCGCACGCATCTATGAAAACCCCGACTCTAAAAAATAACCACACAAAATACACAAGAATAATAACAAGTGAGAAGTAAGAATATGACTAGCAAAGCAATGAGCGTGTAAGATTTAATTAAAAGTAGAAAAACGTAACGAACATAGGAAATCTAGTCTAATTATGACTAGGAGTAGTAGCCAAATCTAATACCATAGGCTGAAGTAGGACTAACACCGCCGCCCCCATGCTAAATATAAACTTAAAAGTTGCCTAGCCCTTATGCTGCTACTAGAGGCAATCTAAGTGAAAGAAAAGCCAAAAGATGGAACCTCTTGGTTGACCATAACAAAACTAACCCAAAGTTCTCTAAAATCCCTAACTTTAATTATACATCTTCAAGAACTATTATCACTTTTGGTATCCTCAAAGACATGCAATGTTAATAAATTTTATAGAAAATTCTTATCACATGTTAGTTTTGTTATGCCTCTACTTCGCTTCCCCTTCACTTGGATAGTCTCCACTCTTCTTACATGTGTTGACAATTGTCTCCTCCAAACATACACAAACCATCTCAAACTCCTCTTCCTAATTTTATCCTAGATGCGTGCTACACTTAATCTATGTTTAAAAACCTAATTCCTAATCCAGTCTAGCCTTATGTGCCCACACAACACCCTCATCTCAGCTTTCTCCAACTTTCACGTTTAGGTTTTCTTGGCTGGCCAACTATTTGTTATGTACAACATAGATAGTGTCACTACAACCTTATAGGACTTCTCATAAATTTCTCTAGAAATCACGTATTGCACAGAAATCCTAAGGCAACCCTCCACTTTAACACCCATTACCCCGTGTTCTCTTTTTTTTCAACGTTGCGGAAGATGGGCCCGTTTTTTATATAAAATACTAAAAACATGTTTTATAAAATTCACATATACTTAAATGACAACTTTAAATCAAAATTTCGGCATGACCTATTCGTAAGTTCATGATCCTTACAAGGTCGACGTGTTTTATCAACATGACATAAAATTTCAAACTACCAAGAAATTGATGGAGTTTAACTCCGAAACATAACAAAAGGGTTAACATGGCCCTTTTACAACCATAGGTTAACCACCTTTATCATTAAGTAATAAGATAACCAACTTTTAAAATTATCAGCTACGAGTATTCGGTTCTTGCGACTCCATATTGATCGCGTCCCGGAATGCTTCATCAAATCATCTATCACAAACACCAGTAACATGTTAGTGTAAGTGGCGCGTCAACAATTTAACCACATATAATCTTCAACAAATACAAACACACAAATAAAATTTAGAGTCGAGAATCTCTCGCGTGTCGCGGGTCTAGTCTCATTTCATTGCGTGTCGCCGATGGGGTCGCATACCGCAACCGTGCCTAGGTGATAGAAGCTTTCTGGTTTTTGTTCTTGATTCGGAATTGGCCAAAATGTTAGGTTTTCCAACTTATCTTTGGACTCCACTCTGAGTTTCAACCTGCAGTCAACTTCAACAACTTTCAATATATTTGCAACCGCTTCTAGCATACGATTAATTCCTTTTCAGCAAGCTTTTAATTACTCAAAACCTTGCCAAATTCTTAACCCGTTGACCCGTTAAAACGAAACTTAATGATAAGGTCAACTGTGACACCCGAGAATTTCAAGGTTAACTTCCGTTAGACAAACCCGTTAGTTACGTCATAAGTGTTAACTTAAGTAACTAATGCTTAACTAGGCCCAATACGTCCACGACCTTTGGTTGATCACCGAATCCGCCCATATGTGTTATGTGCTCATCATTGATTGTCCTTATGTGCAATATGATTTAAATACATGACTTATCATTGTGAATAGCATGATTAATTGTAAATACTTGATTATGTGAAAATTGCCCAAATTTGGTAGTCAGCGAAACTACCGAGCGAAATTACAGATTCGCCCGGTAGAAGGCTAGACTGATCAATGTACCCGAGACCGGAGCTAGTTTCGCCTGGCCAGCGAAACTGCCAGCGAAACTAGCCACTGATATAAATAAACATTATAAACCCTAGTAGCCTCATTTGCTCAAACCACACAACAACACACACGCACTCTCCTGGTCAGCTGAGAAGATCACCTAAGGACCAAGACCCCAGCCTCGAGACCATCATCTCACCTCATTCATCGATCCTAGAATCATCCGTGAGTCCCAAAAACTATGTTTTATGCTTTTCTATATGTTTTCTTCTTAAAGCATGACCAAACCTTCATGATATTGCTTGATCTTCTGTATATATGCTTTAGGATGCTAGATCTGTAATAAAGTTGATAACTTTACGTGTGAAATCCATCCATATTAGAGATTTGTGCAAATTAGTTCATTTTAGGGTTTTGAACCTATTTTAGAGATTTGATGATCAAAATGCATGTTAAACTTGTTAAAGCTGCTTGATTTATGTTGGTAAATGCCTAGGGATGCTAGATAATGAATTGCATGTATGATCAGAAGCTGTTAGGTTGATTTTTAGGCAAATCCGTATGCTTTTCGCGACCAGCGAAACTGTGTGTTCTCTGGGCGAAACTAAGTAGCGAAATTATATCTCCTTCCAGCGACACTGACCAGCGAAACTATAGTGTCGCCGGGAACCTGACCAGACCAGCTCGAGCGAAACTATCGAGCGAAATACCTGAACGAAAGTTCAAACCAGTTTCCCTGCGAAACTAGGCTAGCGAAACTGCGTCAGCAGTTTCGGGCGAAACTAGCCTAGCGAAACTGTGTCACCGGGCATTGCCTAGCGAAAGTGCTGCCCGTGCACCTAGCGAAACTGCCTAGCGAAACTATGCTAGCGAAACTAAGACCTGACCTAAAAACCAAACTTGTGAAATTTGCTTAAGTGTTGTGCCATGACTTACATGATTATACCATGATGAAACATGCTTGATATCTGATTTATATGAACCCTTGTTTATGATCAACCATTGGTGTCGTGTGTCGGTATGTCGAGTCATAGTTGCAACGTGCTATGTTATGGACCATAGTGACGTTAAGTAAAGATAGACACGAAACTAATACTTAAGACCTAAACGTGTTCTAGGTCTTCGTTAAACAACAATATTTGGATTTACTTGAAGTGTAGCAGTGCAACCAAAGGTGAGTGTCACTAACCCGCTTACCGTGAGTCCGTTGGGCCACACCGAACAATTTAACGAAAAACAATGCTGACAAACTCGAGAGTGCTAGGCACCTCACTGATGAACATGAGAACCCGGGATGCTTGGCACCCACTTGATGAACTGAAGTGTTTTATGGGAACACTTGTGAATTCTGATCAAACTGCTTTTGAAACAAAACTGAAAACATTTTAATATGGCTAGTGTAGGTTAAAGTCTAAACCATATGATATCACATGTTTTCTAAGGATGCCTTATAACTTAAAAGTCCTCAACTTAATTGTGCCATTAATTTGTGAAAGCGAGGGGATGTTGGGTAGATCTACTGGAGTTTGACAAACTCCGCCCCGTGGCACGGGGAGTGCACGGAGGAACAATATCAGCCTATTTGACCGTGGTCCCGAGAGGACACGGGGGAGGCAGAAACCGCGATGACTTGGTCCGCACCGTACGGGATGGCTCGGCCCCCACAATATAAGTCAGCTTTGGTACAAACTTCCTTAGAGCATGGAACAACGGATTAGCTACCCGCGATATCGGTTGAGTCCTTTAACTTTACGGAACTAGTACATACCCGATGACGTGGTCACGGACAAACCATTTATAAACTGAGAATTAAATGCGAGCATTGCTTTTCACAAATGAATATTTTGTAAGTACATTTTGATACGAATAATGATTAGGAGACCGGGCCAATGCGTGACAAGCCCACTGTGAACTCACCAACCGTTAGGTTGACACTTGCGTGGTTTAAACTTTTGCAGATCGCTAAGGAGTATCCGCTGGAGGTTGGCATGGCACAAGAAGATGTTTATTTATGTTTAAAACTTAACTTGGGAATTTTAAAACAATGTTAACTTTGTAAAGCACGTGGTTAGTGCTATAAGACAATATTTTATTCCATTGCGTTGTATCTGAGACTTTATCTATAATTTGTGTTTGAACTAACCCTGATTCGTTTAGTATTTGTAACTATGGTTGTGGATCCTGGTCTAGTCGCGCCCCTTAACGGTATAAACTCCGTTAGTGGCATTTTGGGGGTGCGACATCAACCTTAGTCTACATTTTTATAATTCACAAATAAGCATATAGACCTCACTGTCTCATTAAGTTTTACACAATAATCAACTAAAATAAAACACATACATCCATAGTTGCACCCACATTTCGATTATTTTAGTTTCTCTCAACCCGTTGACCCATTAGTGCAAATCTTACTATATGCCAATATTTTTACCAACTTACTTGTTTAGGGTTTTTAAGATCCTAAATAGCATTCTAAATTTCGTCATAGACACAACAAAGTACAACTTTCATCAACTTGCTTGGTTAGGGTCCATAAGATCCCAAATTACAACAACTGTCTGAATAACACATTAAGATGCAATTGTTATCGACGTACTTGATTAGGGTTACTATGATCCTAAAATATAACAATTATCGACATCAACACAACAAGGTTCATCGATTATCAACTTGATTATTTAGGGTCACTATGATCCTAAATCACACTCCATTTATCATTTTCAACACAACAAGGTTCAACAAATTATCAACTTGATTATTTAGGGTCTTAATGATCCTAAATCATATACGATTTGTGAACATCAACACAACAAGGTTCAACAATTATCAACTTACTCGTTTAGGATGTTCATGATCCTAAATCATATTTCAAATCATCTTAACTGTAGGTACCTATGGTCAAAGACCAGTTGTTTCAAATTTACCCAAAAGTGCTTATTGGGTACTAAGACCCCGTACTTCCAACTTTACACCCAAAGGGTGCTTACTCGGCTCCCAAAACCATTAATTCCGACTAAACCCATGCGGGTCGAAATTTTACAGCAACCCATATTGTCATTCCATTCCACAACGCTACTAGTTATCAACTATTATTGTTTCAACTTGGATATATATCCATACTAGATAATAGGTTCACGACAGTACATACTTGTAACAATATGAATACAAAATGTTACCTCAAGTCTTCACAATGAAATTTCCATGATAGCTTGAATTTCCTTCTTGACCACTACGACTAGTTGACAACACACTTAGGGCTTCCCAATGACATTTGTTTTTGGAAATCAACATTAAATAACCACTTCTATGTCATTTTTACATAACCAAGTAATATCCTCAAATTTTCTAACATAAATCCTAATTTTAGAATTTGAAGAAATATAGCTTAGAACTTCAAATCAATGTTTTAAACTCACTACAATCAACAAACTAGATGTTATAGAAATCCACAATTCACCCAAATTTTTTACATGGCAAAACCTAGAATTCAAAAATCCATCATGCTAAGCATCCATGGAAGAACAACTAGTGTTAAAATAGGTTACCTCTTAGTTGAGACTCTCAAAATCGCCACTTGACCACCTGATTAGGGTTGTAATCGTGAATTTCTTCCTCCTCCCCTTCTCTTTTACGTTCCATCAATGCTCAGGGTCCCCCCCCCCCTTCTTTTGTTCTGCATAGGTCACAAACTGCGATCTCCCTCCCCTCCTCTTTTTTCCACTGTTCTTAATTACAAATATTTAATTAAGTTCTAAAGAATGACAACTTTAGTCCCCCCCCCACACCCATAGAAGCTTAATATTAATGTTCAAACTTTTTCTAATAAAGTTTGTCATTCGTGTGTTTTGGAAAAAAAGTAAAATTGTCTTTTGCTAATTCTTTGCCATTTACGGTTTCGCCATTTGACATTATTCATAGAGATTTGTGGATCTCCCCGGTAGGGATGAGCTCGATACCATACCGGTAACGGTACCGAATTCAACGAAATTTGAGTATCGGTCCCGGTACCAAATATTTCGGTACGGTACCGGTTTGGTACCCGTTTTGATTCTTTTTCAACAAAAAAAAAACTTGAAAAGTTCTTGTATTTTTTATATTTTGATATTTAACTAATTTGGTGTTGTTTTTTGCTGAATTTATATGAGAATATTAACTCATATAAACATACATAATGAAATTAAAACACTTTTGCTGATTAATTATCATTCAAGAAATCATAAAGCACCATGATTCTTAAAAAACTTGATATATACATCAGATATACAAATTTAGACCATTTTTACTCTTTTTTTTTTCTGAGATATTGTTATTTTATAGTTTCTTTTTAAAGTCTAAAGATAAGGTTTTAATTCTCTCCTTGGACGTTGGACACTTTAACTGAAACATATATCATTCGTAATAGGAAGCACTAATTTATTTCATTCTATGCATGTTAGTGTATATGCACATTTGAAAGGCCACGAACATGAAATAAACTGGGAACACGTGGATGACAAAATTAAAACACGTATAAGATAGTTTAGTGACAAGATCTTCGTGGAAAACATGAAGTTCCAAAGAACATTCATATATTCTCACCGGTACCGAGATAATTTCGGTATTTTTCGGATTTTACCAGTACCGGTTAGTCTCGGTATTGAAATATAAGAAAATCAAGTACCGGTATCGTTTATGTTCGGTCGGTACCGGTACCGGTACAAGACCAGTATGGTACCGGTACTCGGTACCAAACACTCATCCCTACTCCACGGTTCCAAGCTCAGCCGGTCATCGTTATTACATATTGCTCCTTGATGATTATACTAATTTTCTTTGGATATATCCCCTACTCAACAAATCTTCTATTTTCTCTATCTTCAAAAACTTTCATCAACTAATACAAAATTAATTCTAAAAAAAAATCAAGTGTTTTCAATGCGAAAATGGAACTGAATATAACAACTCTTCTTGTAATCAAATTTTGTTTAAATAATGGCATGCAATTTTGCTTCTCTTGTCCTTAGACGTCCCCGTAAAACGGGAAGGCCGAACGTAAGATTCCATTCCTAAACAACATCATACGAACATTACTCACACATGCTTCTTTGCCTCACTCGTTTTGGCACCGTGCTCTTCAAATGGCTACCTATCTTCTCAACATTCTTCCATAAATAAAAACAAAAGTAAATACCAGTCCTACCTACCTTCTCTACCACCAAAACCTATCCTAGACTCATCTCCATGTGTTTGGATGTCTTTGCTATCTCTCCTACCCTCCATTTCTATCCATAAACTTCAGAATCGCTCGTTCCCTTGCTTCCTCGGGTACCCCTATAACCATAGGGGGTACAAGTGTTATGACCTTGCCACTCGTAAATTCATGATATCCCGTCACGTCGTATTTGACGAACACGTCTTTCCATTCTCTAACCACAAACTCCCTCCACCCTCATATGACTATCTCATATCTCTTTCTTCTGATCCTTCCCCTCAAATCTGGTCTGCCCATAGTCCGCCCACTCCCACCAATGCACCAACCCTTTCCAGCCCAACGCCCCCAAGCCCAATGCACACGAACTACTTGTCGCCCCCTTCGACGCCCGTCCCACCTACCTCCTAGGCCCAACAACCTGCTCCGGCCATCCATCCTCCCCAGCTCGTACCATCGAACAGGTCCACTCGGTATCGGATTCGTCTGCGTCTGCTTCTTCATCCACTCCTCCCCTTCCTCCTCCACCACCAGCCCGTACCATTCACACTCGTAGTATATCGGGAATCCCTAAGCCCAAAACAACCTTTCAACTTTAATGTCTCATCCTCCTTTGAGCCCTTACCCCGTAATCCATCTGAGGCCTTAGCCAACCTTATTTGGTACCATGCCATGGAAGATCAATTTACTGTTTTTCTCGAAAATGACACGTGGGAGCTCGTACCTAGGCTCTCTAATAAGGATATTATCCGATGTCTTTGGTCGTTTCAACATAAAACTAAATCTGATGGTTCTTTAGAGTGCTACAAATCGTGTCTTGTTTGTGATGACATGTCTCAGCAGGTGGGCATTAATTATGATGAGACGTTCAGTCCATTCGTGAAACCGGCCACCATTCGTACAGTGCTCGGTTTGGCCTTATGTTACAAATGGGATATATTTCAACTTGATGTCAAGAATGCATTTCTGCATGGTAACTTATCTAAGACTGTTTATGTGTATCAACCGATGGGGTTTCGTCATCCATCTTACCTCAATCATGTTTTTCGGTTGAAAAGATAATTATACGGACTGAAATAGGAGTCACGGGCTTAGTACCAAAGGTTCACTGATTTTGTCACCACTATCGGTTTTCATCACAGTGCGTGTGATCACTCATTATTCATCTATCAGCATGGTGGTCACGCAACATATTTACTTCTTTATGTGGACGACATCATCCTTACTACATCATCTTTTTCCTTGAAGACATCTATTATGCAACACTTGACGAAAGAGTTCGCCAGGAAGGACATCGGGCCTCTATCATATTTTCTGGATTTCTGTTACTCGTAACTCTCAGGGCTTATTTCTTTCTCAACATAAGTATGCTCAAGATATATTGGTTCATGTAAATATGGATGATTGCATGTAACTCTTGTCGCGTTTCTGTTGACACTGCTGGTAAACTTGGATCTTTTGCTGGTGACCCAATCTCTGATCCTACCTTTTATCGCAGTCTGACGGGTGCTCTTCGATATCTCACGTTCACACAGCCAGACATATCCTATGCGGTTCAACAGGTGTGTATGCATATGCATGTTCCTCGCACTAGACATATGAACGCTCTGAAGCGTATTCTTCGGTACCTCAAGGGACACTCACAATGGGACTTTAGCTTCATCCTACTCCAGTTACTTCTTTAGTCTCATACAATGATGCTGATTGGGTCGGGTGTCCAGATACTCGCTGATCTACTTGTGGCTATTGTGTGTTTCTAGGGGACAACCTTATTTCTTGATCCTCTAAACTACAAACTATTATTTCTCGCTACTCTGCCGAGACAGAGTACAGAGGGGTTGCACATGTGGTTGTAGAATTATGTTGGTTATGCAACCTCCTTTTGGAGCTCGGTCGGCATCCTACTCGCACCTCTCCATTGTTTATTGTGACAATGTCAATCAGTGCCATATACATGACCGATAATCATATCCAACATCAACGGACCAAGAACATCGAAATTGACATTCACTTTGTCTGCGAGAAGGTTCAGCTTGGTCACGTTCGGGTTCAACATACATGTTCCATCACGCTTTCAGATGACTGACATATTTACTAAGGGCTTCAGATCTAGTCTAAACATCCATATACTGAAGGATATATTAGACTAGATTATCTAACCGTAAATATCCTGTATATGGGGTTGTATTCGTAACTATTGTATTTTATATATTGGGTTTGAATCAATAAGAAAGGAAAACAATTTAACTTTGAAGATTCAAACTCCCCTTTTCTTTCTCTTTCCTAACATAGAAGGGTAATTTAATGCATCTTCACCACAACTATATATCAAATGAATGACTTCAATATCCACGTACCCCCAAGTACATATATAATTAAAAACATGCGTACGATAAATTTATTGAGATTCACATTACAGCTCACAACTGTACAGAGCAGTTCTGTATTTATGTGCACATGTGTCTCTAACCGATGTTTATTTATTTATTTTTCTATAAAAAAACAGCAAACTTGGGTTATGCCAATGATCATCTTATCTTTACCTAATAAAGTAGGAATATACACGACAAATACACATATACATACATATATATATATATATATACGTACGCATATAAATTTAAGATCTTTAGAGTACCCACTTATTCGGAAAATAGAATATAATATCACACAGTTACATAAATATTTGATAGTTTAATAGTTTACCTTGGCCTTATTCAAGTGACAAACATTTGTTGACAGGTAATTCAATACGTACATAAATGCCATATTAACAACATTGATATGATGTGGTTATTATCTAATAGACTAATAGATATCTACGTTAAATAGAAATTTTTTTTAGAGTAATCTTTTTCACCAATTAATACACTAACTTCGTATTAATTTATGCTTATAAATATGTCGAATGGATCAATATATTATTAGTCTAGTGTTCATTAAATATTTGAAGATAGGTGATATCATATTATTTTTGTGATAGCAATTAAACAAACGTAAGTTCAGTATCAACTACCCAATTAAACAAGGTTAATTAAATGGTTAATTGACAGTTTCAAATACTAAATACATGTACGTAAAATGAGGGTTGAAGGTCAAAGCTACATGGTCATACCCCCAAGAAACCGAGTTAGATTCTTGCATATTCAAACTTCTGAAGTTTGAAAACTTTGACCGCTTCTATGTTTGTTTATGTCTATATATAGACTTCCAAAATAAACTTGTTCCAATAACAGATCAACCAACGCCTTCATAAACTAACACCTACCACATTGCTCTCGTGATCTTTCTTAACTAGGCAGTACTATTAGAAAGATTTCAAGTTTAAATTGATACATACTACACTTCATGGCCACCATTAATCAAGTTTCAAGTTTTTTGTGTCTCCATTCAAATATTTCCTCTTCATCTTCTTCCCGAAGAGATTTAGCAAGATCTTCCATCCACTTCCCAAAGATCAAAACAAAGAATAGTACTCTAACTACACTCATTCCAAAGATCCAATCAAACATAGGTTTGGTTGAAGAAATGGAATTCTCAAGAATTTCACCTAATTCCAAACACAACCCTAAAGTTTCTCCTGATCCTAAAGCGATGGAGAAGCTTTACGTGTTACTCGAGGCCGTTTTGGATCGTGTAGAGATGCACAAGAACGTCGGAGAGCAAAGGAATAACTGGAACAGCCTGCTGTTAACATCAATCAACACGATTACTCTCTCGGCTGCAACCATGGCTGGCATTGCATCTGCTATAACTAGCTTACCCGGTGCACCCTTGGAAGCCCTTAAGCTTGCATCTACTTTCATGTATTTAGCGGCTACTGGGATGCTGATTATCATGAACAAGATTCAGCCTTCCCAACTGGCTGAAGAACAAAGAAACGCGGCAAGGTTGCTCAAGAAACTTGAAAGCGAAATCAAGACAAAAATAGCAATAGGCAACCCTACTCTTAGTGATGTAAATGAAGCTATGAAGAAAGTTTTGGCTATAGATAGAGCCTACCCTCTTCCGTTAATTGGTGTCATGCTCGAAAAGTTTCCAGCCAAAGTTGAACCGGCGGTTTGGTGGCCCGAAAAGCGAAGGACATCTGCGAAACGGCAAGATGATAAAAACGGTTGGAGTTCGGATCTTGAAGAGGAGATGAGAGAGATCACTAAGGTTTTGGAGTTTAAAGATAAAGCAGATTACTTGAGGTTAGGTGAAAAGGCTTTGAAACTCAACAAGGGTTTAGCTATAGCCGGTCCTCTACTAACCGGGTTAGGAGCCATTGGTTCGGCCTTTCTTGCATCTTCTCCAGATAATTCATGGGCCATGGTTCTTGGGGTCATGGGGGGTGCGATGGCAAGTGTTGTAAATACCGTACAACATGGTGGGCAAGTAGGGATGGTGTTTGAAATGTATCGAAGCAATGCAGGGTTCTTTAGGATGATGGAGGAGTCCATAGAATCAAACTTGAAGGAAAGAGATTTGGAGAGTAGAGAGAATGGTGAAGTGTTTGAGATGAAGGTGGCATTGCAGCTTGGAAGAAGCTTATCTGAGCTAAGAGATGTTGCAGCCTTGTCTTCAAGACTAGGTAGTGACATTGAAGAGTTTGGAAGCAAGCTTTTCTAGTTAATAATTAATTGATCTATTAATTATGATAGTTTAGAAAATATTGGCCTCTTGATCAATTTTTTTTCTCATGATGTATATAACTAACTAAATCATGAACGTGTAAATTGGTTGAGAACTTTGCCATTTTCTTCCTTGTTGGTATATATCATATCATAATTGTGTATTTGTCATACCTACTTAAACAAAATACTATATAATTAGTAACAAATTGCACATTGTAAGACCAATTGTTCACATGGCTAATTTATTAATAATGTAACAGAAAGTAGTATGAGATGTCACATTAGAATTGAATAAGCCAAACACAAAGAACAAAGGCGCCCATTGTCCATCGACTTATACGAGTTATCTTATACAAGAAGGGATATCACATGCTTTGTCATGGGCTTAAAACGACAAATTACACATGGCATTTATTTTATACAATTTCTTTTGGAATAAAATCTACAATAAAGGCAAGAAACTTTTAGTACCTAACAGTGTTAAAAGAAATTAAGAGTATCTATATCTATATCTATATAATATATATATGAAAAGCTTGAATGTCACGTGGCATCATCACAACAATTCTTTTTTTCATTTTCCCGCTCAAATGGTTTGCCTTATATTTTTTTAATTAGTTTGAATAATTGACAAAATCATTAACTATATTTTTTTAACAAAGTAATTGACATTAAATGCATATCTCATATCCTAATTTAAAAACTGAAATTAATTGAAATTGATTCATAATAAATGAGGATATGAATATTTTTTTTTTCAAATTTATAACTTTTTATATTGTCGAATTTTAATTTTTTTCTTTAATTGTAATTAGCGAATTACATTTTTATAACATGTTAAATTTTGTATTCGTTTTTTAAAACCGCTCGTACGTCGCACGGGTATCAAAAACTAGTTATATATATATAAAGATTACAAAAGTCATATTACCAAGCTTGATATGTTTCCGGAGCATTAATATCAAAGATCTCGAACCCTTTGATTAGCCCCCAACTTGATAAAAACACACTAATTTGAAAATGTATTGGTTTTGTTCAAACACCCATACGGGTGGTATAACACGACAATACGGCCGAGGGTTTGCCGATCATGCATATAGGGTAAGTCATATATATGAGATTCTAATGCATACGGTTCATATGATTTATGTGATCTGGGTCATATAGTTCTATATGGTCCGTATAACAGATTTTGACAAAGTACAAAAAAAATCATTTGTTAAGCTTAATTCATATTAATAAAATAATGTGGGGAAGAAAAAAGAAATTGTATATTGAGTTTATTAGCATTAGATAAACTGTCAAGAGTTGTCAGTCATGAGTTGGAAGGTGCTTACCATGTGTAACCATGAGCTGGTAAGTGCTTCTTAAATCATGGAGATGATGAAGAATACTTTGACCCTAGTCCTTAACGTTTTAACACTCTCCTTAATTAAGTTGACTAGTGGGAACACCAATACTTAACTTGACGAGACATTTATTGAAGATTCTTCTGTTAACCGCCTTGGTTAGAATAGCTGCCAGTTGATCATCGGATCAAACAAATGGAAGGTCGATTATCCTTGCTTCTAAGTTTTCTTTGATTGAGTGCATGTCGACTTCTACATGTTTTGTTCAATCATGTTGCACCAGATTTTCTAAGATTTGAAATGATGCTTCATTATCACGCGTGATCTTGCTAGCATCTGGCAGAGGAAAGCCAATATCAGTACTAGCTTCTATATCCGATATTTTTCTACTAAACCATGCGTAATTCCTTGAAAATCAGCTTCTACATCTAATAGAGCTACCACCTTTTGTTTCGTACTTCTCCTGGTAACTACATTTTCACAAAACATGATAAAGTACCCCGAGGTTGATCTTTGGTTTCAGTTGTCTCATGCCTAGTTTGCGTCTTTGTATCCTTGTATGTGAAGATGTTCGTTAGATTTAAAGATAACCATAACAAGTTTTTTTACTAAAAAGATCTCACAATCCTCCACATTACTTCCACATGTGCCACACGAGGTAGGTGCATTAACTGGCTAACAACCCCCATGTGATATGTTGTATCTGATCGGTTTGTGTTGAATATATTAGTTTTCACAACGGTCTTAGATACCTCCCTTTATCTGCTAATTTGCTTCTTACTCTATGTAAAGTCTATGATTCAACATTATTAGGGTATTTGCTTGTTTGCAATCAATCATTGATCATTTTTTGTGCCGGTACTTCAATCCCTAAGAAGTACCTCAATTTGATGTTGAATGAACATACTTCTCTTGACAAATGAAGATTGTAAGTACTTCAATCCAAAAAAGTACTAAGTTCTCCAAAGTCTTTCATCTCGAGTTCCGTGAACAAGCTTCAATTCCTTTTAATTTGTCATTTCATACAATAATCATGCCATCACGTAAACAATGAGACACGTTACCAGTATGCCTCTTCGTTTGAGAAACATGGTATGATCTGAGTTGCTCTGCATGAAAACATATTTCTTCATTGCAAATAAGCCAAACCAAATTCGGGGTGATTTTGTAAGTTCACAAAAGGATTTTTAGCCTGGTAGAATTCTTCTTTATGAAAGTATTCTTTGAATCTAGGTGATGCTACCATATATACTTTTCTTTTAACTGTCCATGTGAAGAGGCATTCTTCATATCAGCTCAATTGGGTCATTCTTCATTTGGAACTATCAAGCCCCTATGTTTTGGTATAGCCTTTTGTCACTACTCGAGCTTTGTACCTTTCAATAGTGATCACCTCATTGTAAAGAATGAGATAAGAAGTTGTAAAGGTGAACTACCTTGGACTAATGAGATTTATAAGGTACGTCGTCACTTCCTTTATAGTGAAACAATGTAAATTAAGGTGGTCCTTACTTGTTTACGAGAAGACTAGTTGAGCAAACTCTCGATCGGATGATTGGGAAGAGGGCGTACATTGGTTTTCTTTAAGCAATTTTCTTTTCTAAATAGTGAGTTAAAGTTATTGAAAGATGAAAAGAGTTGCTTATGTGTTTGAGCAAAATAACGTGCTATTATTTTGTTCTTGATCTTGGGTTGAGAAAGTAAGTAACGTATTTGCTCTGACTAAAGTCCAGCCACAGTTTTGCTCCGACTTAAATCAAGTTGCATACTCAAACCCACTTGTCAGATTTAATATTTTTCTTACGGGCTGAGTCTTATGAAAAAAAATATATATTCATTGTGATTCTATTAGTAAGGTCATGGATCCCTTTAAGGTGTTGACTTAAATCTAGCTACATAGACAAAACCACGGACTTCCCTGACAACTTTACCAGCTTATCCTCTTCAATTGACGATCAGTAACACGTAAGTGTAGTTTGCAATATGATATAAGGTAAAAATACAAAAACCATTTCAAAAGACGCCTACAAACCACTTGCGAAAGGGACCCCAAAACACCTATTCTCATCCAGAATAAAGCTTAGAAGATGAGCTTGTTGAGGAGACTTCACCTCAATTGTTAAAATAAAAATGTCATTAAACTTGTACTTGAATCCTTATTAAAAAATAAAAATAATGTTCATGGACAATTCAGGTGCATATAACAATTATCTAGAGTAATTACAATGCCAGAATGACATGTTAAATATATGCTAGTTACAAGAAATTGGACTCTTTTGCCATCACCCACGATGAGCTCCATGTCGCCTTGTTTTTAGTTTCTTCCATTTTTCAGGTACCTACAAAACATTCACAATGTGATAACTACATCCAATATTAAATACACATGTGTTGGAAGAAACACTAAAAAGTTAAATAACATTTATTGAAATACCTGATGAGGAACCTGTGCCTTAGCTTAGCCAGGTAGACACTAGACAGACCAGTTTCGTTTCAAATGCTCCATTTGATTGCATTTGAAGCACTGGCGCTCCTCGAGAGGTGGCGACGGTGGTTTTGCAATCTATATTTTTCAAACAAACAAAAAAACCATGTCTGTGGTCTCAAACGACGGACTTTCCTGACAGCTTCACCAGCTCATCCTCTTCAACTGACGACCAGTGCCATGTAAGTGTAGTCCGCATTTGAGATCACGTACTTTCTAAAAACAAAAACCATTCCAAAAGACACCTATTCCCATCCGGAATAAAGCTTAGAAGATGAGCTTGTTGAAGAGACTTTAGTTTTACTAAATCTGTTTATTTGAGTTTTAACTTAATTTTCTTGTATATACAAGAATGATCGTATTGTAATACAAATATTTTCTTTCGTTAAATTTGTATCAATCGTTCAAGTAAATATTTCCGGGTTGTGACGCATAATTTATGTCATAAAGATATTTAATTCTGCCTCGGTGATCGAAGACTTGTAAGGTTAGTTGCTTCTCTTTCATCCTCATGTTAACGTAATAAATGCTAATTGTTCACAAATCGTGACTAAGAATCAATTGAATAGGCCCAACTAGTTTACATAATTTTCCATGGTAAAATATTAGTCGAGTCAAATTAGGGCAGGTTAAGAACTGGTCCATCTATCCCAATAACATATATATGAAGTCAACAAAACATTCGTTCAAAGTTTGAATATGTTGACCCCTTCAATTTTTTCATAATTCCTCCTCTTTATAAGTTCTTTATAAACACATAGATGCATGATAGATCTTTCATATCTAACCATTTCGTATCAGAACACGCATAAAAAATTAAAACCTCTTCAACAGCCAACAAAACACATTCAATTCAGTTCCCAGATTGAGGTCATAACATATATATACATCACCTTATCAGATCAAAGTTGCATCTCATATGGCATCCATTAATCAAGCTTCAAGCTTTATGCATCCAAATATATCTCCTTCACCATCCACTTCCTCTTCTCGTAGAATCATCACAAGCGCTTCTATCCATTTGCCGAAGATTAGCACAACTAATCTAGGTATCCATTTGCCGAAGATTAGCACGACTAATCCGGGAAACCTAAGTATGGTAGAAGAAATGCATAAACTTTCAAGAATCACACCCAAGAGCCCCACGAGAGTGCATCCTGCAGATCAAGACGTGATGAAGAAGCTTTACGCGATTTTAGAAGCCGTTTCAGATCGTGTCGAGATGCATAAGAACATCGGAGAGCAAAGGGCTAACTGGAACAGCCTGCTGTTAACATCGATCAACACGATTACTCTTTCGGCTGCAACCATGGCTGGCATCGCATCAGCTATAACTAGCTTACCCGGTGCACCCTTGGAAGCCCTTAAGCTTGCATCTACTTTCATGTATTTAGCGGCAACCGGGATGCTGGTTATCATGAACAAGATTCAGCCTTCCCAACTGGCTGAAGAACAAAGAAACGCAGCAAGGTTGCTCAAGCAACTTGAAAGCGAAATCAAGACAAAGATCGCGATAAGCAATCCTACTCTCGGTGATGTAAACGAAGCTATGGAGAAAGTTTTGGCTATAGATAGAGCCTACCCTCTTCCGTTACTTGGTGTCATGCTCGAAAAGTTTCCAGCCAAAGTTGAACCAGCTGTTTGGTGGCCAGAAAAACAAAGAACATCTGCCAAACAGCAAGTTTATAAAAACGGTTGGAGTGTTGAACTGGAAGAGGAAATGAGAGAGATCATTAGGGTTTTGGAGATAAAAGATAAAGATGATTACTTGAGGTTAGGCGAAAAGGCGGTGAAACTCAACAAAGGTTTAGCTATAGCCGGCCCTCTACTAACCGGGTTAGGAGCCATCGGTTCCGCCTTTCTTGCATCTTCTCCTCATAATTCTTGGGCCATGGTTCTTGGGGTCATGGGGGGTGCGATGGCAAGTGTGGTAAATACCGTACAACATGGTGGGCAAGTAGGGATGGTGTTTGAAATGTATCGAAGCAATGCGGGTTTCTTTAAGATGATGCAGGAGTCCATAGAATCGAACCTGGAGGAAAGAGATATGGAGATGAGAGAGAATGGTGAGGTGTTTGAGATGAAGGTGGCATTGCAGCTTGGAAGAAGTTTATCTGAGCTTAGAGGTGTAGCAACTTCATCTTTGAGAAAAGGAAAAGACGTTGAAGAGTTTGGAAGCAAGCTTTTCTAACCTTTTCAAGTTATATATTTAGAAAAAAGATCAATTTTTTTATTAATTTATTCATTGTGTATATAAAGTGAAATATGTAACAATTAGAGAAAACAAATCAAGAGTCGTTATTTTCTTCTCATTTGAGAAAAATATAAGTGTACATGCATGGCCTCCCTATAGGGATCCAAAGGATATACAAATGAAAATCAACATGAATAATAACTAAATAACTGAAATGCTAGCAAACTAATTAATATGCAATCTACTGTGCTCTAATATATTCCTTCAAACTGAACAAGACGCAACAACTATCGTGCATCATCAGTAAAAGTAGCCTGCACATCCAAAACGTTAGATGGAGTACCCCAAATCCTTAAATGCAGACTAAAAGTGTAGACGAGTAATCCAATCCGTGATAAACACAGATGAACTCCGAGTCTCCGAGTGATAATAATATCATTAACATAGACTAAAACATAGCAAGCAACAAAGGCCATGTTATAGATAAATAATGATGTATCATATCTTACACACTATGGAATACTAAAAAGTAAGAAGTGCATAAGATAGCTTCGAATACCAAGTTTTGGGTGTCAACTTAAGACCATATAAAGCCTTTTGCAGTAAACAAACATGATGTGATCACGCTAAGTCAACAAAGCACAAAGCATAGAGGTTTAGCCATGCATGTAGACCACCTCAGATATATTACTATAAAGAAATATACTGTTGCCATCAACCTACCCAATATCTCATCCGCAAAAGAAAAAACCATTGATATATAAACCAAAGTGAATGGTCATGGGTTTAACAATAGGGTTATGTGTCTCAATATAATCAATGCCCTCATTTTGATGAAACCCTTAGCAACAAGTCGGGCTTTATAGCGACTAAAACATAGGATTACACTTAATCTAGAATAGCCACTCAAAACCAACAATGTTGTAATTAGCAGGGGCGGTACCATACTGTAAGGACGCTTCTTTTAATTAGGGATGATTATTTATAAAAGACTAACCAATGACGCTGGTAGATAGCCAAGTTTATAATATAAAAAACATGAAATGAAATTTAACATAAAACTAAATTAGAAACAAAAACGAAAAAGAATAATACATAAAACTAAAAAGGAAATAAATATTAAATGCAAGCTAGTAAACTTAAAAATTCTAAAAGATGTAATAAATAACATGTATAGCTAAAAAAAATAAGTGTATGGCATTCAATTTGACTAACGACATACATGTTTGATAATGAAAAGAAGTATACATTATATTTGACTTGACGTTTCACATATATAACTACTGCACTAAAACATATAGAATAAGGTCTACAAAACCAGATAAATGGTAGCCATGGGACAACCAGATTAGAAATATGTTAATAACACAAAAAAAAACATTGAAAGAAAATTATTAAAAAAATGCATTATAGTCATAGTATATTAATAAACACGAGCAATCTGACCGCGCGTTGCGGCGGGTTGTATTTTTTTTATAACACTTTGACCACGCGTTGCAACGGTTTTCGGGTGAGTGTTTGTGATTTTTTTATGTCGTATGTATTAACTTGTAAGTTGATATCAATCAAAACTTGAGGTCATATTACACTTTCATGTCTTACACTATTCTATGTGTCCATATTACATAGTTGTCAAGTCATGCTTGTTGTGATGGGGTGTAGTTTTCTTTGTGCGTGCGATGTTGGTTAAGATCTTATAGATGATAGATATAGTACTATTTACATGAGCATTGCATAGAGATCATTGGTGCTGTCTCATTACATAAACACTATCACCATTGCATGTATATGTGGACAGCAACATTAGAGGTCATAGCCGTTTTGTTCTTACAATTACCAAACTGTCATGCCACCACATAACCAAGCTGTCAGCTTTACTAATCATGATTCTCTTTGGACCTTTTGGTTGAGGCTTCCATGCATCTATAAAATTGTTGGGTCAAATGAGGAAATGAAGGAATGATTAATATAAGCATTATTAAAATAAGTGTTTTTAGTAACATGTAGACATGTATTTCTAAGTATATGTACCTTGTGATCCTCTTGCATGTTTTCTTAATATCTTTAGTGCAGGTGTAGTTGGTGCTGCATCTTTTGGTTGAACATGGGTCTAATGAGCTGTTGGAGTTTAAATGTTTTCTTGATGGTATTGTGAAGCCTGAGCTTTTGCTGAATCGATGCATCCTCATTTGGGCGGTGACGCTGTAGATGACAGTTACACAACTGATAAAACTTAAAAATCTAGCTAAAGAACATCAAATACAAAGAAAAATTATCAGACAAAAACATGTAGTAAAAAACAGAATACCTATTTGATGACATACCATTGCAACAAAAGAAAATGAATATAATGAATCAGTAATGTCAAGAATCAAATTCACCTCATTTACCTAATTAAATACCAAACACTACAAAAAAAACGTGTTTGTGAGATAAGGTTCATTTATAACTACTAATATTTGAAAGAATACTACCGTTTATTCTCGAGTCTATGTAGTATTTATTTGTAATCGTAGAACTTCAAAATTAATAGACAAAACTTTACTGAATATATAAAACTAACCTGCAGCAGGAAACGGGCATTATTCAAGTAGTAAGCCGCTGGGAAACTGCATACACAACAATAAATATCAGTAAACATACGTAATAGATAAGTAAAAAATCCAGTAAGTGAATGGCTATTATGTCGTTAGTGACCATTTAAATCTTCGATTGTGGTGACGGGACAAAAAAAAATCTTAAAACCTGCAATGTTAAACCATAATAATTAGTCAATATCTAATGAAAGAAAAGTTTACATCTTCAAATACTACAATGACAAAATTGACTCCGAATGAATATGACCAAGAGCAAACAATTTGATTTCATACCCACAAATGTTTATGGTATCTAGTTGCCTACTAATGACCCATTACGAAGAAATACATGATAGAGAAATAGACATCATACCATATAAGATTTTGGAGATGTGTCCTACAACAACCTGCCAAAAGATTAAGTCATTTAAAAAGGCAAACTGTAGCAAATAAAAGTAAAATTATCTGCAACGCTTTCCTTTTATGGTTAAATGAAAAGTAGACTATGAAGCTAACAATGGTCACCTTAACATGATGTGGATCCACAAAATCTTGAGAGTATTTACTCACAGCTAAGTGCCAAGTTGCACCGAACATTACAACTTAACAAACTATAAATTATAAAGAGTTGTAATAAGAATAGATGCATCAGGGAACTGCAGTTTTGAGTTTTGACATTTAAAGTCAATTGTCAAAAAGCTAGTTTTGCAACAATTATAAATTCTGACTTTAATTGATAATGTACCAGGCATTTCAAGGTTTTTCTTGGTGTTTGATGGGTTTAATAGAAGTGGTAGAAAAGTGCCCCCCTCAACCAGCGTTTCTTGAGATTCCATATAAATTTGCAACTCTCTAATCTGTAATTCACAATTAAACAATTACCGTCTAGTTTTGAAAATGATAACTGTGTAGTTATTTAAGACCTATACCTGTTCTTGAAGATCCAGTATTTTCTCATCCGTCAATTTACTTCTTCAATCCTCTATCCACACCACCAATTCCTGACGGTTAAATGAATTAACATTCACCATCACTATTCCAGAGATTGAAATTAAACTAACTTATATATAGAATAAACATATAATAAAGTGTTATTTTGACACGGTTATAGTGAAATGTCTGTATTACAATAATCTAAAATCATGATTTAAGTTTTACTTCTAGAGCCACTTGTGCTTTTTGTTACGTAAGGATACGATTCAGAAGTTGTTATCTTTGCAGTTTTATGATTACTTGGTTCAAGAAAATGTACCTGAACAATGGTAAATTGTAATGTATCTTCACCCTCAAAGTTGTAAGTAGCCAAACTGTTTGCTTGTAAGGATTCTAAAGCGGTCAAATAGTAGAGTATGTAATCAATTCTATATATATTATATAGAGTGCCTATAGGCTCATAAATAATTCTTTCATCATAGCCTCGCATAAACCACCATCGAATAGAAACAAAGCCAACCAACTTTCATCGAACAAATCTGCAACTTCAGAGTAAAAGAATCATATTCCTGTAATAGGCTCAGAAATAAATCACCATAGCCTCAAATAAACCATCAGCAACACCAAACCACCATCAGTTAAAAACAAATCAAACCAATTCTCAACCAAGAAACCAGCAGCCAGGTTTAAGCGACAAATTATTTGATTAGCAACAACATAGGCTCAGAAAAAATTCATCACAGCCTCATAGAAACTATCAAGAACAGTTGGTAGCAACATAAGCTCAGAAAAAAATCATCATTGCTTTATAGAAACAAACGATTTCATTAGCAGAACACCAAACCACCACCAGTTAGAAACAAATCTAACCAACTTTCAACCAAGAAACCAGCAGCTAGGTTTAAGAAACAAATTATTTGATTAGCAGCAGCATAGGCTCAGAAAAAATTCATCACAGCCTTATAGAAACCATCAAGAACAGCTAGCAGCAACATAAGCTCAGAAAAATTCATCATAGCTTCAAAGAAAAAAACGATTTCCATCGTTACTAACGAAATCGTCAATTCGTTGTCATTGCTTCACGTTAACGGAGCGACAAAATCGTCGCTTCAACGTCAACGGAGCATCGACGGAATCCGAATCTGAAGGGAACGATGCTCAAATGTGAGCCTGCTAATAGCTAGCAACCAACATCATAGCAAACATATACTGATTTTTAAGCCTAAAGCATATGACCAGTAGATCAAATACCATAGCTCAGCACATAAACTATCAGTAGAGCGTCGAGAGATGAGATTAATGTCACAGCACACCGCCCACCTCAACAAATAAAAATAAAAACTTCTGAAGCAACAGTGATGAAATGTGAAACTGCCAGAGATATATAAGGTAATTAGAGGTTATCATTAGAAAAATGAAAACCTAAATAGAACAGAAACGGTATCCTGCGGCCACAAAGTACCCAAAAAACAACGTAACCAAACCCTAGATTCAGCACCAGCACAGCGACAACAACCCTAAATCAAAGATCAATTCATATTGAAGCAACGGACAGTAGAATCGCATAAAAAACCTCAAATACAACCCAAACCGACAAACGCATAGCAACCGAATCAAGGTCTTTTTTAAAGAAATGGAGAATGAAATCGCGTCAATAAACCCAAATCAGTATGCTTTTGAAGCAACAAACAGTAGCATCACTTGTAAAAAAACGAAACGACGACGCAAGGGGCGTTCAACGACGACGGCACCAAGTAGCTACCACGCCGGCGGCACCAAAAAGATACCATGCCGACGGGCATCAGTTAGATACAACGTCGGAAACCAACGCCTTTCGCTTCCAATATCTCAGAGAGAGTAGATCAGAGAAAGTGTAGACATAGGCTTAAAAAAACCTACCTTTATGAACAATCCGGCGACACAGAAACCAAAGACCACCGACGATGGTTCTTCAGAGAGGTTTTTTTTAGAGAGAGAGAAAATCGCTGTAGATCTCGTTAACTCAACGGAAACAGAGCAATCATATGATCACCACTACGTTACCGGAGTACGTTACCTGAGCATCGACTTCATAAACAGACCGTCGAGCTTCCTTGCTGGCGGTCAGGGCAAAACCCTAGATCGGATAAAGCATTCAATAGCAGAGAGATAAAGTGAGTTAGGTCTCCCACCGTAACTAAAACCCAGCACACAGAAATCAAAACCAGCAAAGAAGACAGCTAAGAGGGAGGCGGTGTAAAGTCACCGCCAAGATGAACGAATGGAGAAAAAACACATAAAAGGGAATAGTCTTTACCGTGAGTACACATCAGCTATCTCTTTTGATATATAAGGAAATAACATAGAATGCATTTGATAATGTTATAATTTTATGTTGTATATAGATAGCAACCACCAAAATACAAAATCATTGTAAGAACTGAAACTATCCATCCATAAACTATTCAAAAAAGAGTATAAAACCATATAATTTTCTCAATCTACTACTAATGAACAACTAAAAACCTGATAATCTGCAAGTACCCCTCTTAATTAAAAAATATACTAAAAAACAATCAACATTCTAAAGTCATCTTTGTTTAAGAAAAGTCAGTCACTTCTTAACAATAAAGTGGTTATCAAATTTCCATAATACAAACTTCAAACATGAAATTAGTGTAATTTTACATGCAATCCAAATAGTTATACTAAAAACCTTTGGACTATAAAGGTTGAGAAAACCAAAAAATCACACTATATATACCGAGTGTAATAGAGTATTTAATAGGTGGTAGAAGAGAAAATGAAGACAACTAAACTGAATTCTAATGAAAAGGGTGAGACACTCTAAGAACTTTAGTGTCAACTTCATGCCTCAACTAGTTGATCACATCTCTAACCAAAATACCATAATCAGCCATAAACAAACCCCACTCTTTGACGTTATGCTAAAAAGGTTAATTTAATTAGAGCTATTCGGTTTTTAAAAACAGAAAATAATGGAAAAAATAAGGAAAATTGGATTTCAATAATCCAAGTTATTACCAATTGGCCAATATTAATCCCAATTTTGAAATTGCCTACATTAATCCCAATTATTAAGGTATTGTATTTCATTTGAGAAATCACGTTTTGAAGGAAATCACCTTCATACGGTTGAAGAAGATATGATACCTTACTCTTTCCTATGTAAGCATGATCTTTGCGTGAACTGAACATTTTTTGTGAATATTTTTATTGAAAAAAATGTGAAAATGACACATAGGATTTATCCTATGTGGCAGTTTCAAAAACAAATATTTAATAGAGTATGAAGACTTTAAAGAAAATTGCTCTAAATCTTTGTCCATTCTTTTGATTTCCCCTTCACGTTGTGTTTTTTTTAGTTTAATAAATAAAAGGAAAAGAAGAGAAATTGCATTAAGGAGATAAAAGAAAAGAAGAGGAGAGAAAGATCTAATGCAATTTCATATTTCATAATTCAAAAGAAAAAAAAAAGTAAAAATTCCTTGTGTTTCTAACTCGAAAGAAAAGTAAAGTTACAATTTGACAATCATAAGCTCGTTGGATTTTACAATATGCCAAGTAAAGGGTAAAATGGTAAGTGATAAAATTGTATACTTGCCTTCCTTTCACGCCCGTACATTTTAAGAGGAAAGTTAGAGGAAAGTTAGGCTACCTGTAATGGATTAGGTGCATGATAAAAAAAGTGCATGATGAAAAAAGTGATGTAACATATATGTCACATCGGCGATCCAGTGATGATGATAAATGTGTCTAATAATAATGGTTTTGTGAATAAAACTTCTTTCACTTCTATCTTTATAAAGAACTAGAAACATAGTGTAAACGAATTCGGTACACAACACCCACTTGCAATTGTGTCAAGAGCCAAAGAGGGGGCTCTTGCATTTTTTTTACCTTCCATTCATTTTTTACTCAAAATTAATGGTTTTAATGCAACCATGAAAAACAGATACTCTTCCATTCAAAGCCAGAAAAGTGTGGCATGCAGAATTCAAGTTCAACAACACCAAGTTGAATGTAAAGGAAATAGCAATCAGAACTTTGAAACTTTTCAACTACACAAACAAAGATGATTATGTTGGCTTGTAGTATTTTGTGGGTACAAAGGGCATTTTCGTAACCGACCCTTCATACGTCTTCCCTCGGATCACAATCTTGAGCTTGGTCCCTGCTTTGTGCAATCCTGACTTAACATACCCCATGCCTATGTTCTTCTTCAAGCACGGACTAAACCCTCCGCTAGTAACCTCACCGATGTTCTCCCCATTCTCATTCTGAATCTCACTGTGACTCCGAGCCGGTGGGCCCGTTGAGAAAAGCCCAACTCGTCTGATTGCTGGGCCATCAGCAATTTGCTTCAGGATCACCTCAGCTCCAAGGAAACCCCCCTCAGCCCGCCTTCTCTTGCCAATAGCCCAAGTGAGGCCCGCCTCCACAGGGGTGATGTGTTGCTCCATGTCATTGCCATAAAGACAAAGCCCCGCTTCAAGACGAAGACTGTCACGAGCTCCGAGACCAGTCAACCGTATTTTCCCTTCAGACTTTTCTATGATCGCTTTTGCAAGATCAACTGCGTTTTCTGAGGGAACGGAAATCTCAAATCCATCTTCACCAGTATACCTGTAACAATCTGATTCTGATTCTGATTTTGATAATTTAAGTCAAGACAAGCACTTTGATAAAGAGCAAACGTGTACCCGGTTCTAGTTAGAAAACATTTGGCACCATTGATATCAATGATACTGAATTCCCCAAAGTACATTTTGCTCAAATCCTCTTTAGTCAAGTGCTGAAGAGTAGGGCCTGCAAGAGGACCCTGCACCACAACAACAAAACGGTATTCGAAAACACAGAATATAGATTATAACAGGCTCATTAGCAAGCTAACTAACTAGCAAAAATGAACATATAAAGGATGATTAAAAAGGTATATTTCTCAAGTTATAGTTAGTTAAGTACTAACCTGCAGAGCCAAAAGAGATCTCTCATCATAAATGTGCCACCCTACATCCCCACCTTTGGCCTTAAAAGCCTTCATATGTTCTTCAATGTGAGCCAAATCTTTATCTCGGCACCCCGCATTGACAACCAAATAAATGTGATCATCGGTCACTTTAGTGATCACAGAATCATCAATAGCTCCACCTTTCTCGTTGGTGAAAACAGTGAGCGAGCCAGTACCAGGGGCAAGTCCAGCCACATCAGCAACCACAAGCTTTTCAAGAAACGCCACACAATCTTTCCCTTTAAGACTTAGCCCACACATATGAGAAACATCAAAAAGACTTCCGTTTTCCCTGCAATTTATAGTGGATTCCATGATTGAATCTTTGTACTGGATCGGCATGCTCCAACCAGCAAAAGGCACCATCTTTCCACCATTTGCAACATGGAAATCGTACAGAACGGTTTTCTTGAGGTCAGCCTCTGAGGCATAGCACCTACGGGCTATGGTTTTTTTATCAGATTGACCAAGCCGGCGAGTGATCGTTTGACCTAGTTGCCATAGTCCTCCCCTCATTGTGCTTTACGCTTTGGAAACAAACAAAAAATTCACCAGTATAGTGAAAATCAAGTCTCATGAAAGTAAATTCTAAGAATTTATGGAATAACAATCAAGGTTTTCATTGATCAAGAATGATCCAGTAGGTACAAAGATCAGCATAAAAATGTAAAATTTTAAATGAATCTTGATTATACCAATTCCAGTCAAGATCTCGTAACATAAAGAACTAAAACACACATCCCATCCTTTTTATTACCCTTTTCTAATAACTTCAATGAACTTTAATCAAAATAGACAAGAATCAAACACACCAATTATTCAATTAACTTCAAGTAACATCTTGAATTCTCAACATGAAGAACTAAAACATCAATCTGTTAATTTTTAATATCAATTCATCGTCCATCACTTGTCACATTTTGATCTGAGAAATTGCATTCCAACTGTATGACAAAAAGCCTCAAAGAAATGAGATAAGAAATACCCACCCATCAAATTCGAAAATCAGCAAAGATCCAATCTTTTCAACAAATGTGTAAAAGGGTGTAGCCCCGCATGAACAAACATTCGATCTTGTCACAATATTACAATCTAGAAACAGATCTTTTACACAACGCATAAAGAATTACACCAAAGACAGGTTAATTGACTAGAAAAGAAGAGAGATTGATTGATTGAAACTGAACTTACAAGTGAACTTAGGGAGCTTACACTGCTATCTTTGTTGAAGAAGAGCAAATCTGGATGGGGTTTTCAGTTTTATGAAGAGTTTTTAGAATTAATTTGTGAGTGAATATTTAAATGAATAAAAATATTAAGAGAATATAAAAATGGGTAAGGGTTGGTGGGTAAAAGGTAGTGGGTGGAGGAGGGGTTCTGGTGACAAATCCAACCCCATCGTTGGTGAGTGGTGTTGGTGTTGGGAAATGGTAAGCCCTTTTCATCCATGATAAGAAGCTAGGGGGATCAATGCCACACGGCCCACACATTCATATGTAAATTGATTATTGATATATTTGTAATAGATTTTTGAGCTTATAAATATTTATATATATTACATTAATAATTAATGAGTGTCATACACATAACTTCCACTATTCGTATACTCACCTATAGGAACATGACACGTGTCATGTTCCACCACTAATAATATGACACGTGTCATGTTCAAACAATAATAGATTGGCACGTGTCGTAGTGCATTTTTAAAATTTTACTGGTTGTGACACATAATCACTATTTATGTCTAGGCCACTACGTGGCCTGACACGTAATCACGTGTTAGGCCATGTGGTGACACGTGGACACGTGTTAGGTCATGTGTCATATGTAGGTCAATGCTTTTGCGACACGTGATCATGTGTTAGGTCACGTATGGCGATACGTGGCCACGTGTTAGGCCAATGTTTTTGCGACACGTGGTTACGTGTTAGGCCACGTGTTATGTACATGTGATATTGTTTTCAGACTTAAGCGCATGTGGTCAACTTTTAGACCACTTTTATAGTTTTTGACTTTCCTCACAGCGTTTTGAAAATGGGTGTTAGGCCGCGTGTCATGTACATGTGGTATTTTTTTCAGACTTAAGCGCAAGTGGTCAACTTTTAAACCAATTTTAGAGTTTTCGACTTTGGCCACGGCGTTTCAGAAAATGGGTGGCCCGCCGCGAAGCGCGGACAGGTCACCATCTTGTTTTACTACAAACAAAATACATTTCACTCCAAATGTAAATAGTAATATTATATTTCGATCAGATCATGACTTGTCATGAGATAGGTTATGATTTTTTTTATAAAAGTTTGGGTTTTTATTTGTATTTATTCTTTTAAATCATTTTAACATGTTTTATTCATGGTTTGTCACGTGATAGGTTATGAATAACGTGTTTCATTCATGGTTTGTCATGTGACAAGTTATGATTATTTTTTTAATTGTTTTTTAATTTCTTTTTTAAAGTATTTCTTTACTTCTAGTTTTAATTTTAAACCGTTTACTCCTTTTAATGTTTGCACAAATGTAATGAAACATCATATTATTCATAGTTTGTCACGTGACAGGTTATGATTAGTTTATTTTAAATAGTTTCTTAATTCTTTTTAAATCTTGCTTTAAAGTGTTCCTTTGGTTTAACTTTATTTTTCCATCGTTGGCTCTTTTGATGTTTGCACAAATATATTAAAACATCATGGGTTAGACAAAACGAGCATCCGCAACAACACACTCGCCGCAACATCTAGTTAATTTTGAATGATGGTTAAAAAAAACTTTTTATTATCATTACTTGTACCTTTATATCGTAGTTGTAGTTTTAAGGTGTTAGTCGTGTCGGATACTATTCATAATATCCTTATGTTTATAATTTAACTAAAGGTCTACTTAAGGAATTCATTATCCGTTTTCTAAAACTCCTACAGGTGTTTAACAAATTGAATTTTGAATAATCGAATTAATCAAATCATATTATTCGAATTTTGAATAATCGAATGAATAAAAAATAATTGAATTTTAAAATTGAAATTTAGTATCCAATTCGAAATTTGATTCAGATTTAGGTTTCAATTCGAATTCACACATAAAAATGTCAAATGATCAAAATCATAATTGTAACATTCAAAATACCAATTTAAACCACCCAAATTATAAAGATTCAAAATAAACAATAGTCTAAAATTTAAAACAATCAAAGTGAAAACCTAAAAAATAAGTGAACCGACTAAAGGGGAGATTTAAAACTGTAAAGGCGAGATTTAAAAGTGTTAAGTTAGAATTTTATTATATTTATGTCATTATTAAACTATCAGGTAGCAACAACATTTTAACAAGGGCACAAAGAAGGTCAAGAAGCCTAATTCACGAAATTGAATTCAAATTGAATTTCGAATAGGAGATTTTCGAATCGAACCCAATTTTGAGTTATTTTTAACCTGATTTGAATATTGAACACCCGTACTCATATTTTATTCTTCATATCTATCTCTATTTCTATTAAAAATATATTTTAATCCTTTTTATTATTTTTTTTTCCATTCACACGGTCACATTTCACACAGTCATATAGGATTTACTTTAGTTCTTCCCATAATTTGAGGTATAAGGATAGGGATTTGAGATTTCGAGCATTCGCATCAGATTCCCCATATCCATTCCTACCCTCAAATTCAAACTAAAACATTTAAAAATTCACTCCAACGTATTCCCCCATCGACATATCTCATCCCATATACTTGGGGAAACCAAACTCATTCTCCAAATTTAATTTCCACTATTTAACCATATCCATTATTTTATATATTTGGTGATCGGGTATGAGTGGTAAAGAGTGAAAAAATAATTAAAAATGTATAAAAAAGTATTATTTAACTGGATACTGATTGATATCAAGAATAAGATACGAGAGATTTTTAAAAAGTGATAATAAAATTAAAAGGTGATGATGAAGATAGGAAACGTGCTTTATATACATTTCCCTTATAATTTAAGTATGTGGTGATTGGTGAAGAAAGGGACTCCATGATAGTGCTCTAAGCATTAACCCATTTTCTATCATCCTTCTTACGGCATGATGTATGGATGTAGTGAGTTATGTCACATAGAAACTAACAGGACTCACCACCCAGCTCAAAATCTATTGGGTATGGATGTAGTAAGTTTGTGTAGTAAGTTATAAATGAAGGAAGAAACAAAGCCACACATGAAACTATGGCATGGCAATTACCACGCATGGTGACTTATGCCACCACCATGGGTTAGGCAGTGTTCCACGTTGTGGCTTCGAGTCACGTCCAGACCCCCGCTGGTATACCACATAGCCTTATAATTTAACTAAAAAACTATTTTCCATTCTATCATTTTCTAAAAATCTTCTCTCATATCTATATGTATTCAACTAAATAATACTCATTTATTTTGTTTCTTATTATATTTTCTCAAAAAAATATATAAAACAATAGATATCATGTAATTAGTTAAAAAGATGAATACAGAAAACGAGATTGGACTTTTAACTGATTTTCTTAATATTCGAAGATAGGGTTAAGAATTGGATGTGAATGCTCAAGATGATAACAAGATTCATATCGAGGGGTTAAATTGATAACATTATGGTCCAAATAAAACCAACACTTTTGATTATCCTGCTAATAAAACAATTGTTACATTTCTCAGGGACTTGCTTTCTGCCATGGCAACAGCAGACCTTCCAAAACTGTGAGTGATTCATAACTACAAACCTCTCATTCATAATCTCATCATAGCAATGTTTTTAAGTGTCTTTCTTGCGCGCCAAGAGATAGCAGCAGCGGTTTCCGATGTCCCCATCTGCACACCAAAAAGAAAAAAGAACCAATTAAATGAAAATTTCACATGAAAATTTTATGTTTATTATTTTTATATGATGAACTTTTATTATTAAAGCAAACTTGAGATATACCTGGGATTCCATAGAGTGATAATCCTGCCACAAACTCACATCTTGGTCATATGCTGAAAGTGCAGCTTCATATAACTTGCGGGCTTCTACAAGATGAACTTCTTTAGATCCAGCAAATGATGCAAGGTTCTGTTCCATTTCAATACAGGTTCTATATAAAGCAAGCCCAGGCCGAGGTAAAGCGAGAAACCTGCACTTCCATGATATTTAATGATTGGTAACTTCATAGTAAGTTCTAGCTATTTCTAAACTAACGAGTGATGTTACAAAAGTTTAAGTTTGATGACAAATATATTTACTCATATGATGACTGTCGACTAAAGGTTTAGATAGTAGCATACCGCTTATACATGTCTCTTGCACTCTGGATTCCATTTTTCTGTAGAGCAAAGTTTACAATTGTAGATGAGAGGGAGAACCCGTCATCACTACCACCGTCTCTGATCAATGAACTCAGAGAAATATCCACCAGCTTGTCAAAATAATGCTTGTGATTTGAAAAATATTTCAAGCCCTGCACCAATGCAGTAATGTTAGACTGTCAGTGCATACTCAAAGCTTATAACGTTTAAGATTGTTAAATAGAATAACGTAATTAGTACATACCATATGCCACAGGGTCTCAGCTTGCAGAACAGAAAATTTTCTCAGTGGATTTTGCAAGAGATCAAACAGGTATGACAAATCAGCTTTGCTTGGTGTTCTAAAACGTTTCATCTCTATTGAAAGGCGTAAAACCCACAAATTTACGGATTCTGATAGTTCTCCATTGCAAAAAATTTCTGCCAAATTTCTTGCATCATCTGACCTCCCAAGTTGTAACAAAAAAGAAACATATTGGCAGGCAACATATTCAGAAACGCATCCCATGCTTTGAGCCTTGTCAAAGATCATTAAAACATGTGTAACAGGATCTATGTAATTGTCGGATGAATCAGAAACACTGGAACTTTGACTGTGTCCATTTGTACCAATAACGTCCATCAAGAATTTAGTGCATAGATCAAACATTGTAGATGTTGGTACGATCTTCAAAGCCTCATCATAAACCTGCACACACACAAAAAGAAAAGGGAGTTTAACATTAAAAATGCATATGGAAGAAACAGATCAAGTTCATTACTTCAAATAAAAGTTAGAACACCTGAATTGCTTTGAACAACTGATCAGTTGTAATTTCTTTCCTTTCATCTTGTGTGATCTTACGCCCAGATGTTTCGTATTTTGCAAGCCAGTCCCAGTATGCCGGTTCTTTTGAAAATTCATTTCTCATGTCAGCGAGTATCTCCTTTTGCATATTTTCAGAATCCGACAAGTTTGTTGTCTCAAGTATCTCCAGAAATTGTGTTCTCAGGCTGAAACTGGAAGGGAGTTTTTCCACTGCAGATTTGTAAATAGCTTGAAAAATGTTCAATCCTTGTTTCTGGAATATATCAATTTTCTGTTTTAGTTCCTCATTTTGTACATCCTTAAAATCTTCACTTTCAATAATTGACATAAACAAGTCTTTGTTTTCATCTCGCCATTCTTTATCTTCCGGATTAAGACTATCAAGCACCAATGCGCCCACATCTTCTCCAAGAGCCGCCTTCCGTGCAGTTAACTTATTGAGGTACGTGAGCTCCATTCGAAGATATTCCACCCATAGATTTTCATAAGTCGGGCAAACTCTCAAACCAGATAGCATAAATGCACGAGCAGCTGCAACATTTGAGTCGTGGTCAAACAGAAATGAAGCAGTATACATCCAAACCTCAGGTTCTTTTGAATGAAACCTGACTACATCAACCAGAACCTGAAAGACAAAGACCAAAAAAGCGTGTGGAACATTCAAATTACAGATGAAATCTAAAAATCAAACAATTTGAACTTCAAGCCAATTCTAACTTATTTTAGGACAAATAAGAAGAGGTATATCACTTATGCTCCATTCATTCATGTCAATTATGGGATACAGATTGAGATTCATGTCACTAATCCTTTTGCATATAGTAAGGAATTTCATCTAAAACACTGATCAAACTGACAGTAAATATCTGATTTCTCTCTACCCCTAAATCATTGAAAGCTAACTAAAAATGCACAAAATAGAAACAGAATTAGTAGTGTATACCTTCCTAATACGTCCATTTCTTCTCTGCTTGCAAAAGTCAAGGTACTGAAACCACAGATCACGATCTCCTTTAAACCTATTCGTGGCCAACCGATAAATATCAAGGATCCTCGAAATTCCGGCGAAATCAGAATACGACTGCTTCGTCTTCTTCGACCTATTTACAGCGCCTTCTTCGCTACTCTTCTGGAGTTCACGCGTAACCGCTTTCTTACGAAGGAGGCGGAGGGCGTCGACAGACTTCTCGTAGTCGATGTAGGCTAAGAAATCCTCTTTTAAAGGGCTTGGACGTTTGAGTCTGTACTCGAACTTCCGGCGTTGTTTTACGATCTCGGCGATTTCTCTCCGGGAGAATAGGCCACGGCGCTCGAGGTCGTCGAGCTCGTTGACCATGCGCTCGAGCTTGTATTGTACTACGTCGGCCATGATTACGGTGGAGGAGGAGACGGCGGCGAGGAAAAGAGGCTCGGCGAGTTAGGTTATCGGCGGCGGCGGCGGTTTTTGATTGTTTGTTTACTCCACCACTCTTCCCCGTGCTTTATAGTTTCTTGCATGTTTTATAATACGCCCCTCAACCTTTTTACTTTTATCAATTTGGTCACAACCTTATATTTATTCAACCACTATTCTTATTCGGTTAAAAATCTTTACCACTTACCTAGTTAACGTTTTTTTTAGTCAGGGCGTTTGATTTCGCCAAAAAACACCACTTACTCGGTCAGTAGCTCCTGACATATGCCTAAAACACCCGTTACTTGGTTGGTCCATGAAAAATCCCTTACTCGGTTAGCACTTGATAGGTAAGTGGCCAGATTTCAAATAGCCCCTTAGTCTAGTGTCAATTTGTTGATTATGTTTTCATATTGCAATGGGTTCAACTTTGATTAAGATTTTTTATATTTTGAAAATTCTATGTTGTTTATAAAGAAATCAACATCCACATATCATGTTACACTTCTTAGCCCATAATGAATTAGGTGAGGAACCATCACAACCATTTGTTGAGACGTTGAAACTCTTTATGAAAAGGAAGACAATGAGCGTTTATAACTCTTGGAGGTTGATAAGTAGGAGGTGCATATCAAGGAAGAGTTTCATGTTTGGTGAAATTCTGATAAAAGAAGGTTAAATTCATTTAGCATCAAGTATAAGTATAGGGATGTGGTAATTCAAACCGTGAAGACCTAGGACGTGACAAAGGTGGAGGCCATGTATTCGGAAGATTTTAGGAGATGGTCGGTTTTAATTGGATTGTTGGTGTAAGATTAATGTGAAAAAGTAACAATTTGGGTGCGATTGTTAGGCTTGACCGAGTTTGTTCACATAAAATCAAATCAAATGGGTTAAACTTTTAAAGTAGGTTTAGTTTTTAGATTGTTAGGTTAATAATTTAGTCGGATTAATTAATTGTTTTATATATTTAATTATTTGGTAATATTGTGTTTTGGTGTCCTAATTCCAATTAGGGGCCAACATTGTTTTTGCTTCCTAAGATTTTTTTGGGAGTGATTTTTCCTTGGGGTATTCATAACGATCATTCCACACTATTTTAATCCTATATTTTCATGTTATCTTATTGATACATCATCACATTTTATCATCATAATACTAACATCACACCACCCTTCATAATTTTTAATTAATATCCAATTTAATTTAGTTAGAGAGATAGAGACAAATGAAAGATCGTATTATGCGGGGCTTTACCACCGCATATGAATAAAAAAGTGTGATGAATGAAAGGTAGTAATGGTGTTCACACTAGGCCACGTGTCATGTCATAAACTACACAATGCGGCTATGGTATTATAGATGCCCTTTAGAGAAAAGTTAGTGAAAATCCAATAGTGATAAAGACGACTAAAAAATTATAGTAGTGCCTTGAACGTTTACAAAATGTTGAAGATTTATCTATAGGACAAAGTTTCTAAATTACTTAAGGAGTTTTAAGGGGGCAAATTAGTTTTTTAAACAAGGAATTACAATGATATTTTTAATCGAAACTAAAAAAAATTAAACGGTCTATTTAATGATGTTATATAAGTGAAGTAAATAATAAGTCAAATACGATAAAGTGTATTATATATACAGAAACGGTTATATATCGTGTTAGAAATTGTCAATACTGTAACATCGCGCAGGTTTCTGACTTATATATAAAAGCTGGAAATTTTTGTTAAAAGGTATTATCAAATCAAAATGTTGTTCCAGAATTCTGTTGTTATGATGATCGATCTGTTGTAAGTCCCTTAATTTGTCATTCTACCAAATTATCAAATTCATGCCCATATATAATTAATTAGTTGTTACAGTTAAGACCGAGCTTAAACAGAAACAACGTACTAATAATGATCTGATCACAAGTTATTATTAATTAAATTAAGAAGCATATGGGCCTCCTAGAGTCAACTCTATGTCAACAACAGCTGAAGAAGACAGACATGTAGCAAATCTCCCTAGATCATTTTCAGTGTCCCCATGTGCCTGTATTTATTAATTAACAAGATTTTAGATTATTTCGACTTGTAAATTAATCATGCAAAAATATTTTAATTGAATAAAAGAAAGTCTTGTTCGTTCCTAGTACAAGTGAGAGCATTCAGAATAATGTCTAACCTCATTACTAATGAATGCAACTTCTTGTTTCCTCAAAACAGCCGAATTTTTCATTGCAGATAGAGGCTCCTTTAGTATCATATGATTCGTCGTCTTCATGTCGATCTCATCGCTCTTCATGCTTCTAAACATCTGTGATCATGATTCAAGATTTAGTATCTCGCCTGGATCGATTTGATAACTATTTGATTCTTTCAAAAAAAAAAAAAAAAAAAAATTAAAGAAATTATTATATAACGAGAAATATGCTCGCCCGCGTTGCGGGGCGAAGACTGTTTTTAGAAAGTTTTATGTCTAGAAAGTATAAAAATATTTAAAAGTTTAGTTAGAAAATATGAAAATATAAAGTAAACATACGAAATGGTTACACAATTTTGACTTGTTCAATTATTATTTTACCAGTGGATTGCGACGGTTCATTAGATGTCTTTCTATGTTCCCATCGAGTTTCAATCGTAGATTTTTGTGATTAGTTATTAGTGGAGGAATATATTGCCAAAACATAAACCTGTGTGCTTGTAGTTTAGGTTTATTTTTTTCTATACCCAAAATTTTGCTTCTGGTTTAATTAAACCCAGCCTGGCATGCTTCAACACATTATACATTTTGACCCATTCCGCCGGCAGATGACAAAGATGTAAGAAACTCTTCCATCACTTTTCTCTCTATTTGTACTGAAGTGTTGATCAAGATCCTTATCTTGCAATCTGATTTTGAAAGCATCCATTTGAAGCGAACCTCTAATTTCATTTCAGCTGCAATCATGATATGTCATACCAACCTCATGGATATTCAAAATAGCCACAATCTGACCTCACCAAAGGATCCACATTTGTCTAATCCAACCATCATAAACACAAATCCCAGCTCTATATAAAAAGAATATTCTATACCAAACATGTATACACACATGCTATATGTAAAAAGAAAGATATATAACAGATCATTAATCAAATTGAGCTCAGAAACGTAAAGATCATCACAGTCTTAAAGACTAAGATGAGATAGAAGACTGAGATCAAACCCACGGCTGCGATAAACAAAGGGTTTATCGCCACGCCGTTAAGGCGACCATCGAAGCCGGAAAAAAAGAAAGAATCATCATTGCTCAGCAAACCAAATTTTATAAAAATCCAATCACATTTTTGAGAAGTGATCACATGAAAACAGAACACGGAGTCCACCTCCCCTCTCCACAGATGGAAAGAGTGACATGTTCCATCGAATAAGAAAACGCCAAACGCAAGGGAATAGTGTCTTTGCTGAGAACACATCAGCTTCCAGAATTGATTAATATGGTAATGGCCGATATACTAACCCACCAGTAACAAAAGCATCGTGATCGATATACTAACCCATCAGAAGAACACACATCGCAGTTCCGGTTAACTGCAAGCTTAAAACCCCCAAAAACGAAACGGCACAAACCCTAAGGGTTCATCATCGCCGAATCACGGTTGTTCTTGAAGAGATAAGCAAAAACCGGTAAAAACCCCCCAAATAATAAACTCCGCACCAACCCAGAATCGATCCGGCTCGAACCCTAAAGTTCATATCATCGCCGGATTTGGGCGATACCAGAACCTCCGGCCTAACCGCCGCCGCTTCAACGCCCTAGGCGGAGCAACAGCGACAAGAACCCCAGATCTAGATCAGGTCGAATGGTCCAGATCTGCAAGAGAATGAGAGAGAGATCAGTAAGCACAACACAGAACGACAAAACCATCGCCATCGCCGGCAACATATTCTGGTGTGGTTGAGAAAGATAGAGAGATGAAAGAATCCGGTCGATATCACCCGAGAGAGGCATGAAGAAATTGTTAGGGTTTCTCTCTCTCCCTATATAAAGATAAAAGGGAGGGGAACACTTAGACTTAGTCACCACCCACCGCCCCTCTCCACAAATGAAAACAAAACACGGGAGTCCACCTCCCCTCTCCACAAATGAAAAGAGTGACATGTTCCATCGAATAAGAAAACGCCAAACGCAAGGGAATAGTGCCTTTGCTGAGAACACATCAGCTTCCAGAATTGATTAATATGGTAATTAACCTGAAGATGGCTCTTGATATGAGATATAGTTAGCCCCTTCACATTCATCATTGGCAGAATCATCTTTGGAGTTGCCCCTACACATATAATATAAAATAAATACTTAATATGTGTTATTCAAACTAAAATCATGAACTCATTAGGTACTCATGAGCAACCATTTTTATTAGGTGACCCTCTAATAATCCACGCCCTTCTAGTCCACATTTTATTCCTAGTAATGTCGCCTAGAAGAGCGTGGGATTATCAGATGGTCATGCAACAATTTTCAACTCATGGATCATACATTAATTGTCCCCTCCTCGTACGCTCTCTATGACCAAATACTAATCAAAAAAACATATGTATCATTTACTTTTAGTTATTCAATCGTTTTCATTTAAACTCGCCACGTTTATATCCATGTGTATGTGAATATATATACATAAGATGGGAGGGAGGGAGAGAGAGAGAGTATGTACGTTCTTCACCACCGAGCTTTTGAACTGCATTGACAAAAGATTGATGAAGCTCGTTTGTCCATCGAAGACGCGGAACTCTAGAGCGATTGTAAGACCGGACAATGGGCTTGCTTGAGTTATTTTCCGGCCAGTAAAAACCCCTAGATGACAACTCTTTCCGAGTGTTTACACCCTTTGAAAACCTCTTCATATCTTAGCAGCTGGATGAAGACTTATCACCAAATTGTTTCAAACAAACTTTGTCATGCACTAATTAGCACCTGGGTGGATATGATATATATAGTGGAATATATATGTGTCATCTATAATCTACTGAATGTCTAGCTAGCTAGGTTGTTGTCGTGGGAAAGATTCCGACAGTTTTATGGTACGTACGTACTATATTCTTTGTTAAAAAGACTAGTTTTAGTCAATTCGGTTTTCAATTGTTGTAAAGAAAGCTTTTTCTTTGTATATATGCACAAATTTTCAAATTTGCATTCATGTCACAACATTCTTCGGTTCTCTTTGTCTGTTAGGAGACAAATGACAATATTATAATTAATTAATTTCTTCACTACCAACACACCCATCCATCATGTAATTAAACATATATATACTAATACTATACACACATTAAAGCTAGGGGGTCAGGAGGTCCATTGTTTTCGCCTTAATTATACTATTTTAATTATAATTCTCGAGAGTTAGCATGTCGCTAAGAGTTGTCTCTTTATCACATGTGATATATGTATGTATGTAGGGTTTGCTCTCATCTCACTCTTTCCATAACTAGTGGTTATTGAGATTTTACTTGGATATATATTTGACTAAATTTATTTGTTATTGGTGGACAAGAGAACTGAATTTAACCGTGACGTACTAAGAAGTAATGATTACATAAAATGTAATAAGTTGAGTTTAATTAACAAAGACCGTTTAGAGTTTTCATATCATGGTATCCTATCAAAACCTATAACTTAGATTCTGCATGCATTGAATTGAAATACCCAACAAGTGTGTGTTATCATAGGCATAGTTGAATATATATGTCCTTGACACGATGTACTCATTTATGTAAAAGACTTGAAAAACAAACTCATTAATTAATTTACTCATTAATTAATTTAGTAGGTTATTCATAGTCATAAAGTCTCGGATAAAAAATATAACACGTGGCAGTCTAGTCATTAAGAAAGTTATGAATAAAAGTTTTTAGTCATAAAGCCCTTCCCTAATCATTACATAAACATTATTTTTTTTTTTGTAATTTAGATTTTTTTAATTAAAAATAAACAAATAAACTAAAAGATAATTTTATTTAATAAAAAAGAAATTACATAATTTAATAAAAGACAACTTAATAAAAAAAAACTACTCGTAATATATTTAATGCACATACTTCGAAATGTCTAACTTAATAAACGGCTTTCTGTAAACCGCTCATATTCGACAAGAGGTTTCTTGATAACACCCTCTTCGTGCTCAACCTCCGGATCTCTCAACAACAACATGCGTCTTTTGAATATAGCTACGTACTTTAAATAAAAACCGAGACTAATATATCCCACTTTGCTTTCAACTCATCCACCGCTTTGTTTATATGAGATCGTCAACATGCCCCAAATCGTAGTCAAACGTTAGTTCCGTTAAACACTTTCATTCTATTAATTCTTTTACCCGATCCCAATAAACATCATTTCTTCATCCTGGGATCGATCACTTTGTACTCGTTCTCCTCTTTAGCGTCTATGATACAATCGATCACTTTGTACTAATTCACCTAACCTTATAATTTTATAACCTCTTTCTAGTCATTTTACATATATAATAAAGTAATCTCACATAAAAGTTCATCCAAATAATTTTTTTTCAAAACTCATCTTTAAAAAATCATAAGTCAATAAATAATTTTATAAAAAACACTTTACACTCAAATAAACACTTCCAAACATACCCTAACTCTAAACACAAAATAGATTTTAAAAAACATACATTTCTTAGAAAACAAAAAAATAGAGAAAATATGCTACATCATTCAAACCAATCTGTTTCGAATAAAAAATGATTTGTACTCTCATACTTGAAACTCTTAACAAATGCTACTTACTAGGGGTGTCGTTTTTACCCGAAACCCGATTACCGAACCCGACCCGAACCCATCTGACCCGAATAACTTTAAACCCGAATCACCCGAACCCGAATTACACTTCAACCCGAACCCGAATTAGTTATATGGGTCGGTAATAGGGTTGATTTTGTGTTGTTTGGGTCAACCCGATTAACCCGAATACACATTCATTCCATCAAGTATATTTTAAATATGAGAATTGCACATATATCCAACCATCCATAACTCCATATTCTTATTCATGTCGTAATTAACACCATATATATTTTGAATATGGACATCCTTATTTCATTCAAATTTTGTTTATCTTTTTAAAGTAATGTATTCTAAACAAAATCATACGATATATATTATACGTCATATTCTAGGTTATTAGAAGTTTAGTTTCTTAAGGCATTCAAAGTTATACAAGGTTTCATCCATTCCTCCATTGTACTACGAACTCAGTTTCATCAACTTCTTGATTGATTCCGCTCTTTTCAGTTGTAAGTTAGGTTAAGACAATGTGTTTAATATCTTTTGTACTTAACCTGAAACCCGAATAACCCAACCCGCAATCCGCAATCCGAAAACCGAAACCCGAACAACCCGAGGGCAATTAGGGTCGGGTTGTGGGTTGGATTCCACCTACAAAAAACCCAAAAAAACCCAACCCGTTTAACCCGAAACCCGAATAAAAAACCCGATCAACACCCCTACTACTTACCATATAAATATTTCGTAGACAGTTAGACTACAATTTCTTTTAACAACGTTTTTCCAATCTTTTTATCAAAATATTTTAAGAGTTCATAGTTATCTAATAAGCTAAGAATAAATTGGATTTTTATAATCCTAATTTTTACCTATTGATAACTTATAATCTCAACTGGAAATATTCTTGTTATTGGTCCTAACTATTTAATTATTTGATTCCAACAGCCTCCCTTAAAAATTATTTAACGGAGTTAGTTTCCCGTAAAAAGTTTGTGAGTTTCTTACTTGGACCAGAGGTACACGATGAAGAGGAACTCATGATAAAAACTCATTTCAATTCTAAAATTTTGTCTGTGAATCGAAGCGAAGGGTATATTAGAACTTTCGCCAATTCAATTTCTTATCCAATTCAACATTTGCTTCGATTTACACATAAAGTGGAGAACTGAAATGAGTTCCTATAAGTTATTCTTCATCGTTTCCTTTTGGTTCAAGCAATAAACCACAAATTTTTTAATGGGAAACTAACTCCATTAAATATTTTTAACGAAAGACTGTTTGTAGAAAATAATTAGATAGTTGATATAAAATAGTTAGATTGTTGTGTTATATTTTTTTTAATGGCGATATCAGATCTCTGACAGGGAATTACACTACCCACCCGTTCATCTCCACGTTCGAGGTGACAGAGACTGATATGTCCCCGTACATCAGATCTGACCATCACTAAATAAACCTCCTATAAAGATCGAACATTTGACATCTCGGTCAGAAACTTAGCATTCCCCGGATACCCACCCATACCATTAAGAGAAATGCTTTTTTTTAAACGGCGGATATTATTACCAACGGGGAAACCGGCAAAGCAAGGCGCTCGACCGGCCCCAATCAAACAACGGTTACATTAGAAATTAAAGTAACACCACTCATCCCAATCCATCCTCCACCCTTTCGCTCTACAATTAACCCAAAAAAAACTAAGAGATTTAATCTCAACAATCATTTTTTGCACGTTGGGTCTCTTGTCGTTGAAAGCCGCGTCATTTCTCGTTTTCCAAATAACCCAAGCCGTAGTTCTTCGAACCAAGTCTTCTAAGCTTCTTTTAGTCTTTGAGTTAGAGTTCTCCCCAGGATCCAAGTAGAAATCATTAACATCGAAGAAGATAGCCGAGAAACCACACCATTGACCCACGATGGTCCAAATCAAGGAAGCCCAAGTGCAACCGGAGAAAAGGTGCATTTCATCCTCATCGACATCCCCACAGAGATTACATCTAGGAGAGACCGAGTTCATACCTCTTTTAATTAGACCCGTGTTGGTGGCCAGACGCTTGATTATTAACCTCCAAAAAAAGATGTTGATTCCGGGGGGGGGGGGGGGGGGGGCTAGTTTATTCCACCGGACTGTTATCTCTTGATTTTCCCACCGCTTAGAACTCAATATATTCCGCACACTTTTCGTGGAGAACACCCCTGTATTATCTCCTTTCCAAGCCCAAACGTCGTTCTCTTTAACCATAAACGCGTCCAATCGAACCTCTCCTTTAAGGCACTTCTCTTCTATTTTTCCAATGTTACCCCATACTCCCGCAGCCCCTTTTAGTCTAGGTACCAGACCAGCCGAAAAACCTCTTCCGTGCAAGCCATCGATCACACGTCTCCAAAGAGCATCGGGCTCCTTTAGATATCTCCATAACCACTTTGAAATCAGCCCCATATTCATATCTTCAAGAGGCACCACACCTAGCCCGCCTTTATCAATGGGCCTAAAGATAACATCACGACTCACCCAATGTATTTTACGATTCCTATCCGCTCCACCCCATAAAAAACTGAAACGGATTGTCTCTAACCTTTGTATAACTTTCTTGGGGGCCACAAATAAAGAAAAGTAATACAACGGAATACTATCGAGAACCGATTTCATTAGTACCAACCTTCCGGAGAACGAAAGACGCTTAGCCTTCCAAGGTGTTAATCTAGCTTCAACCGAGTCCAAGACAACTCTCCAATTGGCCACTCTATTCATGTTGCATCCCACCGACACACCTAAATGTTTTAGCGGGAGGACAGCACCTTTGCATTTCAGCTCTCTAGCCAGTCTATCAACCTCCGCCTGATCACAACCAACCCCATATAAACCACACTTAGAGATGTTAACTTTCAAACCTGAGGCAAGGAAGAAAGCCCTTAACAAACGACCAAGGTTTATAGCATTTCTCGTTGACCAGGACCCCAAGACCAAAGCGTCATCAGCAAACAAAATAGACGAAAGAACAGGGCCACCATTAGCGACTTCGAATCCTTCCAATATTCCCCTTTCCAACGCCTTTTTAACCATCCAAGAGAAGGCTTCCATGACGATGATAAACAAGAAGGGCGACAACGGGTCGCCTTGCCTCAAACCTCTCGAGCATTGGAACTCCTTAGACGGAGAACCGTTAACAAGTACCGAAGCCCTAGTAGATTCCAGGCTCCCGTTAACCCAGCCCCGCCAGCGCTCCGAGAAACCCATCTGTTTCAATATAGAGTCCAAAAAGTCCCATTCAACCGAATCAAATGCCTTTTCGAAATCAATCTTGAACAACATCAGCTTCTTTTTCTTCCTGACACACCACGATATCACCTCGTTAACAATAAGGGGGCCATCCAAGATGTTTCTCTTTGCTACAAAGGCCATTTGATTTTCAGAAATAATCCCTCCAAGCACCATCTTCATTCTATTTGCCAAAACTTTGGAAATGACTTTAGCTATACACCCTACGAGACTGATTGGGCGGTAGTCGTTAAAAGAAACCGGGTCACGTTTCTTAGGGATGAGGTGAATAAACGAGGATCCCACTCCTCTACCAATCTTCCCCCGGTGATAGAAATCTGTCATAACGTCGAAGAAATCCCCTTTGAAGATATCCCAGAATTTTTTTAAGAAGCCAAAGGTAAACCCATCCGGTCCTGGAGTTTTATCACTCACACAAAGCCAAACGGCTTCCTTTATCTCCTCCATTTGAAACGGTCTGTCGAGAAGTGAGCAGTCATTCTCGGTAATATTATGGATACCAACACAGTTCATAGCCGGAGAGACAGCCGGCCGCTTCTTGAATCTGGTGCTAAAGTGATTCCATACTTCCTGTTTAACCTTTTCCGGGTCCTCCTCCCAAGAACCATTAGCCATAATACCATTAATCCTACCATTTGCTAGCTTTTGATTAACATACCCATGGAATGAAATATACTGAAATGAAATATACATGATTCCATGACCCCGACTCCACCTCCGGGATGTTTGTACCCACGAAAAATACGGCGAGACGCGGGCAAATGTCATCTTTCAAAATCTTTCTCTCACCCACAATCCCACTCACCAAAATTTTCAAATCCCCTAATTTCCTCTCCAAAAACCCTAGAAAACCCCTAATTCCATCTTCAATTTCACCCACATCAATGGCGTCTTCCTGGGCCTGCTCCAGATGCACCTTCATCAACACAGATTCCCTCAAACCCAACTGCCAGATCTGCTCATCATCAAAACCCAATTCACCATTCTCAACCTCCTCACCATCATCTTCATCGAATCAAGAAAAATGGTCTTGTAAAGCCTGCACCTTTTTAAACCCTTATAAAGTATCGACCTGTGAAATTTGCGGCACTAGAAACTCATTGTTTTCGTCAAATCTGAGTCTTGAGGATGAAGAACTGGAGTTGGGTAATTCCTCCGCTGTTGGGAATGTTTTCTTGCCTCTGTTACAAAGATGTACTAATTCCAAGAGGAAGAGTGAGGATAATTCAGTTGACGATTCTGTTGATTTTGGGGTGTCTCGTGGGTTAAAATCGGCTAACAGAAAGGTGGTTGATTCTGGTGAGTTCAAACTGTTCTTGTTTATAATCTTTATTGTCAATACTCATCATATTGTTGTTTAGGCCGAAAAAATACAATCTTTTTGTGGAATTCTTGTGATGCTTTTCTTTCCAGTTAATAATCTGTTAATCTGTTGACTTTTGTAAGTTTTGGAGTTTATTTACTGAAATCTTTGTCAAACAATCATTTACACTAGGGGTAGTAAATAACAAATCTTTAGTTTGCAATTGGGAGTTTTGGTTATGCCTTGTGTAACACTTGATTCATTAAGCATTGGTTGCTTCTGATAATGTGTTATTTGGTAACTAAATTCAGTTTTCGGGACCTCCATCTTTGTTTTTATGGTTACATGATGTGGCTTTCAACTTTTCGTATAATAATGTTATTCAATGGTCTGCAGATGCAATTCCGTCAAAAGAGGTTTTGAAGACGGTGAAGATTTTGAGTTACAATGTTTGGTTTGCTGAAGATATCGAGCTTCGAATAAGAATGAGAGCAATTGGTGACATTATTCAGTTGCATCATCCAGATGTTATATGTTTGCAGGTATTGTTTACAATAATTAACTAGTGCTAAACCAAACGTTCATTAGTTTTCATTCGTGTTAATGTGATTTTTTTTTCTTGCAGGAGGTCACTCCTGATATCTACACCATTCTTCAAAGATCCAATTGGTGGAAGTTATATAACTGCTCAGTTTCTTTTGAGAAGGCAATCACTAGGCCATACTTTTGCATGCAGGTTACCATCATTCATATTTCATACCACATGGCCAAGTTGCCAATATAATGACGAGTTGTTTAAATGTTTACACTTATAATCTGGTTAATGAAAGAAGTTTTTTTGACCTAATGTAATGAAATTTTCACTTTTGCAGCTTAGCAAATTGCCTGTTAAATCCTTCAGTTGTAAGCAATTTAGTTATTCTGCAATGGGAAGGGAGTTATGTGTTGCAGAAGTTTTGGCCCAGGGAGATACTCCTTTGGTAGTTGCTACAACCCATCTCGAGAGCCCGTGCCCTGGCCCGCCAAAATGGGACCAAATGTACAGTAAAGAACGTGTAAAGCAAGCACAGGAAGCTGTCGCCTTTCTCAAACAACACCCAAATGTGATATTTTGTGGTGATATGAACTGGGACGACAAATTGGATGGTGATTTTCCACTGGCAGATGGATGGTTTGATGCCTGGACTGAACTGAACCCGAAAGAAACTGGATGGACTTATGATACAAAGTCAAACCCAATGTTGTCTGCTAACAGGAAGCTACAGAAACGTCTTGATCGATTCTTGATCAGTTTGTGTGATTTCAAAGTTGAATGTATCAAAATGGTGGGGACTGAAGCTATACCAGAGGTGACATATATGAAGCAGAAGAAAGGAGGGAAGGAGTTGGAGCTTCCTGTTTTGCCAAGTGATCATTTTGGTTTGCTGTTGACTATGGAGGCACTGAAGCTCTGATGGTTTTCTTTAAAGTCAAGTTTATGTCTTTGTATCGGTGAGTGACTCCTGATCATGACCTTGTGTGCGCATGCTTTTGTGGATCAGTTGTTTCCACATGTTTTGTCTAGTTCTTTTGTGAATACGAGAATGCGTACAAACATTACTAAGGAAAGCATTTTGCATCTCTTTTGTTGTTCCCTGAGTAACATCAGAATGCTCTTTTGATGATGAGTGGTTATGCAATTGAATCCAAACTCTCATCCAATATAATAACATTAGTACCAGAAACTTTTAAGTGGCCACTGATCAAAAGGAACTAATCACCGAGCAAAATATAACCACTTTTACAACAACAAATTTCACATATTGATACCTTATATATACTGGCTTAAAAAGATGCATGCTTTAAATGATCATTTGATCATGAGGGTAACAAAATGAGCATTATTTGGTGCCCTTCCTTTTAAAGTTTGGATGTTTGCACTTTGGTTCACCCTTTTTCTTTGCAAAAGGTAAAAAATTCATTTATGTAAAAATAATGGATTCCATAACAGCTACCCACCATGGTTCTTATTTAAAACAAACAAAATTTACTTGTATAATTCAAATAAAACAATCGGGTTCTCGGAACGATGCTCATGAATAATTTCCTTAATAGCAGCTGGTTGCTTGGTTTTCACCCTTATTAGTTGTTTTCTATATAATCAAACAACGATAAAACATTAATTATACCATTAGAACAAATGAATCTTGAATCAGGGGTGAGGTGGGGTTACATCTAGAAGTTAGAGACACAAACTGATTTGAGGCGAAAACTCAAACTAAAGTTCATACGCCAATACAACGATAAAAATAATATGAGTTGAAAATATATATAGCTTGTACAAACAACATAAAAATAAACGTCAAACCCAACCGTAAATTTAGGTACAACAACAAAAGATTAAAAATATCATTAAAATGAACACCGATAAACATGATGTTAAGACAAACGCAAACCAAAATGATCAATTGGTGATTCAAAGTGGTCAAGGGTAACAGTTGGGTTGTGTTGGTGTGGCACCTCGTATCAGAGACACACAAGGTCTGTTAGACAGTTCTGGCTAGAAGGAAGAAGGGCGGCTAGCGATGATACACAGACAGATCCTTGGCATGTAGGTAGCATTATAGTGTAAGAGGTGACTGTTGTATTTGGGGTGAAATACAACAAAACTTTTGTTTTTGTTATTTTAAAGTCGCTCGTTGCGTATTATGTTGGGAACTTCTAGCATCCCTCTTTAGATTTTGGTCGTGAATAAAAGATCAAAACGTAATTATTAACATGAGATTTCTTTCGTCAAATTCAACTGCAAAAAGGACCATCTTAACCTTATTAACGACTTAACATTTGGAAACGATCATTCCCCGAGAGGTGACTGACTGACTCACTCACTATACGAATATTATACAACGACCGAAACCAAAACTAAAACCGTCATCCGATGACGATTGCACAAACAAGATGTACATCTTCAACGTTCATCATCTAAGGGCGTTAATGAAAGCCATCAACGACTCCACATCTCTCTTCTCCGACGGGTACTTTATAGGCCTTGACGAGTGCTTCGGGAAGAACAGGATCGTCGGGAAGCTCCCAAGCTGCAACTCCTGCTGCGCAAATGCCTTCTCATCCCCATCCGCTCTAAACTTGCCGACCTTAACACCCGTCTCCCCGGCTGCCAACTTATCAGCCAGTTCAACATACGAGGCTTCCATCGCCTGACAGAACGGGCACCATGGCGCGTAAAGAACAACCAACCAACCGTCTACCCGAGACTCCATCTTGAGAAGATTCTCGATACCAGGCCGGCTCAAGTTCACGATGTTTTGGCTCTCAAAGATATCCGAAGCCACCAAGGTCTCCCCTCCATCACCCGACCCGTTAACATTTTCCTCCTTGAGGTTTCCTTTATGCAGCCCACACTCTTTCGATTTGGCATCCTCCCACCACCATCTTCCCTCCCTCTCGTGTTGACCCGGCAAAACCGACCTCGTGCATGGCTCACACCCGATCGAGATATACCCCTGAGCGTGCAACGAGTTAACCGGTACCTCCATCGTCCGGAGGAAGTTCCATATATCGTTACCGGCTACATTCGCCACAGGGTTCCACTTCACCAAGCTACCCGAACCGCCATCCAATCCTTCAAAAACCGGATCCACTTGAACCACTGGAACTTCTGATCTGGTCCCGGGAGACTGGTCTTTTCGCTGACCCGTGATCCAAGCTCGAAGACCCTTCAAAGCGCGTCGCAAAGGTCGCACCTTTCGCACACGGCAGCATTCTTGATGACCATCTTCATAAAACGAAAACAGACCTTTGGTTCTAACCAAAGCCTGCACTTCAACAGCATCAGGAAACATGTACTCAATCCGGATGCCATAGTGCTTCTCAACTGTATCAAAGAACTTGTACGTTTCCGGGTTTAACCGCCCGGTATCGAGGCTGAAGACTCGATACGGCCGTCCGGTCAAGTGAGCATACTCAATCAAAGCAACATCTTCTGCACCACTGAATCAATCAAGAAACAAACTTGGGATGTTAATAAGACCTAATTCAACATTTCAACATGCATTAGATACTTGTAAACCGTGCATTAACAGCTTGTACTCATGGATTAATTACCTGAAAGCTATAGCAATATCATTCCCATATTTCTCAAGGGCCTTATCCATGATTTCAAGTGGAGAAGCCTTCTCAAGACCCTGAGCCAATTTCTCAATATCCTCAACCTCTGCTGCTTTATCCACTACATCTGTGCAATTAAAACACCCTCAATTACTCATAATGCTTCAAAGACTTGTACTTTATGCTTTCTAAGTTAAACATCCCCAAACCACTAAAACTACATGGTTAATTAGAAACCCTAGAAAAACGAAAAGGTAATTAACGAATTATGCATACCAGGAGCAAACGTAGTGGCTGCAGAAGGAACGATTGAATCGTTCCTCTTAGGTTCCGCATTCAAAGCCTTCGCCGCCGAAGACCGTTTCCGGGAGAAATTCAGAGACGCCGGAGATAGAAAAGACCGATCGGAAGGTTGAAAGTTGCTCGAACTGAACTGAACACCTGCAAACATAAAATTCAATCCAATTCAAAACACCTCCATGGAAATTAAGAACCGAAAACAGTAAATTAATGGGTAGAATCGAATCAACGAATTTACCTTGCTCTGTACGGGAATTAGAAGAGGAAAAGGCGATTGAAGTGGAAGAAGTAACAGCGAGCGCCATAGATGAATGAAGGTGTTGAGAATTGGGTGGAATCTGCGTGTGAATTTATTTGATTGATGAAGGAAGTGGTGAAGAGGGCGGAAACTTATATACAAACGGAGAAGAAAACGGGTGATGAAAGGTGAGGGGCGGCCTGTGTGAGGTTCATTGAATGTAGACGTGTTTTGGGGGTGTGTGTTTTTACATTAAAACACGCACTAGGAAGATGACGTGGCAAGGTGTGAGGAAGGTTGAGGGTCAAATTTTTGCCTTACATAACGGCTTACGTCCCGAACCCAGAATCTTGTATTGTATTTTTGTGTGTGAAATAAATTATTAATTAATTTAACTAAAGCGAAGAAGGTTCAAGGATCATAAATACACGAACCTTCTTCATTCTTGACCCTTATAAAGAGATAAATAATATATATCGAATCCACGTGGAATTAGTTTATCTGATAGAAACTCTTGACTGCTGGTTTCAAATTCATATATGGTGTAATGAGAAATATTTTACAAAAGAATAGTATGTTTTGAAGGAATGAAGACATGTCATCATAGAATTAGAACCTTATGCTTCTTTGAAATAGAGCTTGATTGGTCATTTCGATTCGTAAAACTAGACACTCTTACCTTTGCTACCAGAGAGAAATAAGTTGTCTTTATTATCACCTTTCAACATTAGAATCGGTATCATAATTAGGGGGAACATAGTATGGTTTCGGGATAGTATTTATCACCTCTTAAACTCATACGCGAAGTGAAAAATTATTGAAATTTTTGGTTTTTATGAACGTGTGCTACCCCTAAAATACTTTGTGCATGTGTTACCCCTTAAATTTTTTAGCTCCGCCCGTGATTATAATTGAAGTATACGTAGAAGATAGATAGAGAGCTTTTATCATGTTTGAGATGTGTCAAGAAATCTCATATCACCGGTATTAATTATAAAGATTATCGTTACTTATTACTATCGAGGAGTTGTGGGCCCCATCCAAGGGTATAACCGCTTCAAAATCAATCAACTGTTGAGAATCGGATTGGTAGTCACTAAACATAAATTATTCACAACATGCCACGTAGACGAGACATCGTGGATAATTCCCACACAATCCCGAACAAATAGGTCAGAATATCATGGATGAGAACCGCTCTTTACTCATATAGGTATTTTGTTTTAATGTAAGATTCATTATCAAACAACTCGTTACAAATTGAATCAAGTATCTAGTATAGACATAAGATTGTTCTTAACTAGTCTTCGAGGATCCGTGCGTTGTCGCGAGAATAACGCGGACAAACAATATTTGAATTGCTATAACGATATGTATAGAAGACGAGAAAGAAAACTACGTAACAACCTAAACACTACAGTTACAATATAAATATTATTATAGCGTATTAATTAGGCTGAAGAGAATGGTATAGTCATCCTTTTTTTGTATTTACAAGGTCAACTTTAACCCTTAATCTGAATCTATATTTATATTTCCTCATTCAGGACGAAGTATCATTAGGGCCTGACCGGGCCCAGGCTCTACCCATTTTTTCGCTCAGAAGTGAAATTTTATACTCGTCCAGTTGAAACAAAATTATATACTTAGCCCGGCCCTATATATTTTTTAATCCTTGACTTTCGGCCCTATTTAAACTTTAAGTTTCATCCATGTCCTCGTTAAATGGTATAGTCGTCCATTTTTTTTGTTGAGTTAGCGGAGTAGATAGCGTTAAATGTGAGATCCACTCTTGTCATTCTCATGACCCGAAGTAACCCATATCATGTTTATTATTTAAATATCTAGCGTAAAAATATATCTACACGTCTAAAGTATAGAAATACGAATCTCTTATATCTCGATTCTTATTTCTTTCTTTAAATGGTCCTAAGAATATTACAAAGGATGCACATTCTTGTGGTGGCCACAAATCAAACAATAATTAAATTCTGAATATATTATCATGTGGTCTAGTTTATTCAAAAATAAATGTAGAATGAGACACAACAACCCGCTGGCTATATTTTAGCATATGGATGTCACACTCTCTTTATTCATATATGTTGTGGATGCAATAATTCTTTCATTTACAAATAAAATATTAAAAAACGTTTCAACATAACTTATATTATATTAAATGATACTAAAAATATGCGGAATTAATTATGAGACAAGTAACACCTTATAACACTCATATCGATAAATTTCGATAAGCTTAGTAACACTCCTATCAAATAATTTGATAAGCTTAATGACGTGATGATGTTACTCACAATTTGTAGACTTTCATTTTTTACAGGACACAATCCGACATAGGAGCTCTTGAAGACGTCATATTAGGTGTATGGACTTAGAGCATATATAAGGATGCCTTAGATTTGTCTTGGGGACATAACTTGTATGTATGGTTTGTTTATCTTAGACCTACCCATATAGTTTTAGCGTTAGTCTTGTTTTAGCCAGATCTTGGCGGTTTTTAGGCGTATCGTCTTTTTAGGAGAATGTATAAGCACTTGCATAGGGTTTAGTGTTTCTTCTAACCGGCTCACATGTTTGCCATTTTAGCTATAACTACTAGTTTGATTGCATTCTTTTACAATATGACGGACTTATCATCGTTTCCTAAAGTTAGTTTGTAACTTTCTTTATCAGTACTATTGTTTGGTTGTATTCCTTGATTTTTCTATGGTTTTTTCTTGTTATATTCATTTTTATTTCTATATTATGTCTAATTGTATTTTTAAGCCGGGGGTTTCTACCTGTGAGGGCAGCTTCTCTACCCCTTGGGTTAGAGGTGAGACTTTGCCACCGCTGCTCAGATCCTATGAATGACTATGCTATGAGCGACATTATTTCTAGATATGTTTGTTTGTTAGCCTAATAGCATAACGATTGTATCAAATGATAAATCTAAATATCTACAAGTATATATAAGGTTTGGTGGTATTTAAAAGTTATAAAAGTGCTTTGAAAAATGCAATTTGATATCATTATAACCAACGTGTTGTGGTTTAATAAATAAATAAGCTCATTTGAGAGTGCGTTGTCGACTTGTAAGGATTGTGGGGTCTGGGGTGTGGAATGTGGACCATTTACGAGTATAGCATATTAAGGGTGTAGTTTTTATACATAAGGATTGTGGGGTGTGGAATGTGGACCATTTTTTACGAGTATAGCATATATTAAGGGTATAGTTTTTATGCATATAAGTGATATAACCAAATCAAAGAAATCAAACATCATTTAGATTATATTATATTTAATGATTTGTAATGGATGAACAATTTTGAGGGTATATATAGTCTTTATACATCTTTATTTATTTTTTGGAATATTTGTGTTTTCATTAAATCGAAAAGTAATATACACGACTTAAGTCAATACGCAGGAAAGGCGGACAACAAGCTGCGCTGCCAACCCCTTTTGAATAGCAAACCCTAGCCGTATAAAAACAACATTCTTCAATCTAGAGGTCGCACTATTCCCACGCATGACTTTCTAGATCCGGTTCAACATGGCCACCGTCTCTGTCTCAAGATGGCCGAAAGTATCGAAAGCGAAAGGAACAAACACATGTTGATTTTCGATACACGCTTTCTCATGTTTGTTAACCTTTCCAGCAGCTGCCCTGGACGCCGCGTGACCCGTTGTGAAGGTGCTGGCCCTCAGCCCCGTAAGAGGGGAAACCCCTGTCAGATCGACATAAGCGTGTTTTCCATTCTGCCACCCAAAAACAAGTATATCGGCCGACCGGAGAGTGGAGCGCCCATCCATGGGGTCAGACAGGAAGTTAACAGGAGCTTCCTTCCTGGCCGAGACCCAGCCCGCCTGAAGATGTCAAACAGAACGTCCTGAACCACATCATGTCAACAATGATAATTAAGTTGATTGTTTCTATCTTCTATACGATGTTTAATAAATAATATTTTTTATAAAAAATGTATATGGCCGCTAGAAGCCTCGACGGCTGTAGAGACCGACATAAATTACGGGAGGTGTTTTATTTTATTCATATATATTACTTTTAATTTAAAAAAACAAAAAAATTCCTTTTGACCGTCCCTTAAGGCTCAACGCTTTGTCTTCAGTAGGATCAGTTTTGCTATCCAAAATGAGGTTGCGGCGCAGCTTGTTGCCCGTTTACCCGCCACCTCATTGTAATAGTTGTTTCTAGGTGTTTAATATAATCGACTAAATTCTCAAAACGATTTTTATTATATCAAATTTTATATCTATATGATATTTTATCAATTAATTCTCCATAAACAATATCTATGTTAGTGTATTGTATTTTTCGTCGTATTATACGGACACCTCCTAGTAAAAAAAAAAAGGTTTCTAAAAAAAAGCCCAATTTAAATTGAATCAAATAAGTTTATTAAAGGGGCTTGTTAAAGTTGGGCTTCAAAGACAATCCACCTCTAATTTTAGTCCGGCTTTTATACAATTGTATCATTCCATATTTTTACTTTACTACAAGTAAAGGGAGGATGTTCTATATTATTTTATTGTTTAGATAATAGTACTTTTGGGTCATAGGTGAAGTTTAAAAATTTAAACTTATGGTGAAATAGTAAAAGAAAACAAGGTTTATAAATAAATGAAAGTCATTGTGCAATAGCACAATGTGTTCAATGGTGGTAAGGTTAAGTGTATGGCTGGTATTATAAAACCCATACACTATGAATGGTTATCAAGACTTGTACAACTATAACAGTTACAAGCAAAAGTGTTATGTGCCATGTTGTATGCGCTCTATGCCACGACACCCTCTACGTCGGGTTGGTAAATTTTTTTTATGTTCTTCAACCATTTACTTCTTGTGGCTTGAACTTACTTACTTAGCTTTATGCTAGTTTTTTTTTTTACATTTTTTAAACAACAACGAACCCACTTAATAAATCGCTAGCTGGGCACTAGCAAAAACCACCCAGAATTTTATCTGTTCCATCACAATATTGCGCGTTAATTCCCATGTGTGTGGTACTTTTGGTTCCATAATTTTCTTTTGTATAGCTCATTAGATGATAATGGTTGAATTGTTGATGGTGACTCAAATGATGATTATCAGTATGCAGTTTTTCAGGGATTTAGTGGAAGGGACATCTGCACACACTAGTTGATTATTATGCAAGGAAATTATCCAATTAGGACATTAATCACTATTTAAGCAGTACCGCCGAATCAAAATCTATGCAAACTGAATGATGAACCAAATTATCCTGTTCTCTGAAGAATTGCAGTTCACAAAACATTGCATAAGGTATGGTACCACTTATTCTATCTGCATTATGCGATCACAAAATGCGGTTCTTGGATTTATGTTTATATAAGTTAGAATAAATAAAAGGATTTGGAGCATATGGTTTTATAAGCTCATCCTGGGTGGTCTTTTTTTAAATCATTTCTTTGAGACAGAATTTGTGTACAAAATAATAGTTGAACCATTGAGAATGCTCATCTACAGATCTGTATTCATTGGATAGCAACCGAGAACACGAAGAAATGTAGCAAATTTCTGCAAATAAGCAAATCACTTTCAATATCATTCTGCATTTTGGTTTGCTTCGACTTTTGTTTTGAAAAGTCTTTGTTACTAAATGAGCAACATGCGGGAACTAACAGTCTAACACAAGCCACATCTCTTTTAGTGGTTCATGTGGCTTTCTTTTTCTTTTTTTTTGTGTAGACTTCTTAACTTAATGATATAGGGAGACTGAATACACAAGTTTTTTAAACGACTTACATGTAGATGACTTAGAGCATATTGTGCACGAGAATCTGCCATTGAAGCTTCAAAGTCGACGTAAAAAAGGTAGTCAAAGTACCTGCCAAATGTCACATTTTACCTGACTCTTTCAGCACATTTGAACACATATTACGCAAAATTATTAATGTAACACTCACATGGGTCTCCCCTTGTTGCTATTGTCAACAATCCTAAGCGGCCTCTCTCTTTGTGGCCGGCTCTCGATCTAAAATCAAATGCTTGATTGAAATCATGAACTTCTAAATGAAGGTTATTACAAAAAGGATTAATTACCTTTAATAAGTTGATGTCTCTGAGAGCAAAAACAGCTAAGGCTTTGAATAGAACCTCGGGACCTTCTTCTAGTGTAAAGACGATGCTTGTCTTTATATATAAATTTAAAAACTTAGAAGTGTCGAATACATTTAAAGAGCATGATTAGAAGACACAAAAACAATCTTTACCTTATAGGGTTTGTTGGCTTTAGGGATAACCGGTTGCCTTGCAAGTATTAGAAAACGAGTAATATTTTCTGCATCGTCCTAGTGAAAACAATGAAACATTTTATTTAGTTTTCTATATGTTTTTATGATGCTAACTGTAAATGATATCAGACCTGGATGGTCTGTGCCAGAACATCAAGCCTGTAGATTTCTGCAGCTCGCAAACTTGCAACTGCTCCAGTTTCTCGTATACCTTCCAAAGCCACAATCTGTTCGAAACACAAAGTTAGTTGTAAGAAAAGCTAACTAATGTTCCTTAGCTGTAGCTAAGATGTTACTAAACTGTAAGATAAACTCTTTATTTGGGACTTTTGGGGTTTTCACATGTTACCTGAGCTGCACTAGCAGCATCTTTGGTGCTAACTCTCACAATCCCTAACTTGTTTAGTGTAATCTCACATTGCTCAAGTGCCTGTAATACTACACTAGTTTTAGTATGAAACTTGTTGCTCAAGTGCAAACACACACCCCAAAATACAAGAAACGAAATGCTTAACCTGAGGGTGACTTAAAACATGTGTTAGTTCCTCTTTTCTTACACCAGGTAATCCCAAGAGACAATGATTAACAAGCAGTTCAACTTCACCTACAATGTGCAGCCTATGACGAAGAAGTAAATCATAATTTCGATGAATACTTCCGCCAACAGAATTCTCAACTGGAAGCACCCCTTTGTCCACCAACCACAGTTCAACAGCCTGAGAATACAGAATCTTATTGAGCATTTTTAACTAATTATAAACAAAGGAGATGAGGAAGAATGATACCTTGAATACGGATTCAATCTGGTCGCATGGCACTGTTTTGCATATCGGGTATGCTTTAAGGGCTGCAGTCTCACTATATGCACCAGGTGAACCCTATAGCATCCCGAATTGAATGTAAACATAATCTTTTTTATTTCTTGATGCAGGATAGTAATGTATTACCTGGTAAGCAACTCGGACCTTTGTTCCATCATTACCAGGAGCAACAAGATCCTTAGCGGATAATGGTTCTGCAGTTAAACAACAGGAATGAATGTTGTGAATGCATACTAGGGTTGTTCAAAAAACTCGCAGCTCATGGCTCGCTCGAAGCTCGCTCCGAAAAAGCTCAAAATTAGCTCGCTCGAAAATTAGCTCGATTATAAACGAGCCGAGCCGACTCGGCTCGGTTTCTAAATGAGCCGAGCCCGAGCCCCGAGCCAAGGTTAGCTCGGCTCGTGGCTCGCTCGTTACTTAGCTCGTTGGCTCGCTCGCTTGGCTCGTTTAAATTTAAGCTTAATTTTTATTATATATACATATATATATATATATCTAAAATTATGAGTTTATTATTTATAATATAATTTTTAAGTTAATTACTAAGTTTCCTATAGTATTTTACTTTAAAAAATATTAAATTAGAATAAAATATTAATTGATATGATACTTTTCAGTAGGAAATATTTGTTTTTATTGAAAAATAAATAAATAAATATTGAATTTTAAAATTTTCATTACGAGTATGTTAAAAATTATGTTTTAGTCACGTTATCTTCCTATTATAATAAATGATTACAATTTTTGACACATGTCAACATTATATTCATTTTCATAAAAGTTTTCCCACCAAAATCTACTTCCTAATTAATTTTTTTTTATACTTTTATAATTTATGAATATTTATGCCACGGTTTTACATTAATTATTTCCTTGAAAATAAAATATAAACTAAACCACCGAACCATAACAAAATAAATATCAAACCAAAATAACATAGTAATCACTAAACTAATAGAGAAACTAATGGTTCGATTATAATTTTTTTTATAAACAATCTATATCTATATCTATTATATATATATATATATATATATATAGGGTGAGGTTCATTGTAGACACTTTCGCATGTGAAATAGTTCTTTTTCACATGTGAAAGTTTCTAATTAATGAGAAAAAGAGAAAAAGAAAAAAGAAAATTAATCACAACCATTAGATCAAGAGATCTAATGGTGAAAAATGGTGTCTACCTATCTACACTTATAGGGGGGTGTCTACAATGAACTTTTCACTATAGATATATGTATATATATATATATATATATATATACATATATCTTCCTATTATAATAAATGATTACAATATTTGACACATGTCAACATTATATTCATTTTTATAAAAGTTTTCCCACCAAAATCTACTCCCTAATTAATTTTTTTTATACTTTTATAATTTATAAATATTTATGCCACGGTTTTACATTAATTATTTCCTTGAAAATAAAATATAAACTAAACCACCGAACCATAACAAAATAAATATCAAACCAAAATAACATAGTAATCACTAAACTAATAGAGAAACTAATGGTTCGATTATAATTTTTTTTATAAACAATCTATATCTATATCTATTATATATATATATATATATATATATATATATATATATATAGGGTGAGGTTCATTGTAGACACTTTCGCATGTGAAATAGTTCTTTTTCACATGTGAAAGTTTCTAATTAATGAGAAAAAAGAGAAAAAGAAAAAAGAAAATTAATCACAACCATTAGATCAAGAGATCTAATGGTGAAAAATGGTGTCTACCTATCTACACTTATGGGGGGTGTCTACAATGAACTTTTCACTATAGATATATGTATATATATATATATATATATATATATACATATATCTTCCTATTATAATAAATGATTACAATATTTGACACATGTCAACATTATATTCATTTTTATAAAAGTTTTCCCACCAAAATCTACTCCCTAATTAATTTTTTTTATACTTTTATAATTTATGAATATTTATGCCACGGTTTTACATTAATTATTTCCTTGAAAATAAAATATAAACTAAACCACCGAACCATAACAAAATAAATATCAAACCAAAATAACATAGTAATCACTAAACTAATAGAGAAACTAATGGTTCGATTATAATTTTTTGAGTAAACCTCTATTTTAGTCCTTGAGGTTTGTCAATTTAATCTATTTTAGTCCAAACATGTTAAAATATCCAATTTGGTCCCTCACATTTTGTTTTATAATCAATTTTAGTCCAATTATTAATTTTCTTTTAAAATAATATCTTAGTTTAACTTTGTTGACTCAACTTAAGGGTATAATTGTCCAATTTATTAGTCCAATTATTAGTTTTTAGGAGATTATTTTAAAAAGAAATTAATAATTGGACAATTATACCCTTAAGTTGGGTCAAAAAAGCAAACTAAGAAATTAATTTAAAAGAAATTTAATAATTGGACTAAAATTGATTATAAAACGAAATGTGAGGGATCAAATTGGATATTTTGAAACGTTTGGATTAAAATGGATTAAAATGACAAACCTGAATGACTAAAATAGAAGTTTACTCTAATTTTTTTTATAAACAATCTATATCTATATCTATTATATATATATATATATATATATATATATATATATATATATATATATATATATATATATATAGGGTGAGGTTCATTGTAGACACTTTCGCATGTGAAATACTTCTTTTTCACATGTGAAAGTTTCTAATTAATGAGAAAAAAGAGAAAAAGAAAAAAGAAAATTAATCACAACCATTAGATCAAGAGATCTAATGGTGAAAAATGGTGTCTACCTATCTACACTTATGTGGGTGTCTACAATGAACTTTTCACTATATATATATATATATATATATATATATATATATATTTTAATAAATGGTTACATTTAACGACACGTGTCGCTCTTATATTAATCCTCATCTTCGTTTTTCCGCTTTTCTATCTTATTAAATATCAGCATTCTCTCTCTCCTATTAAATATCTAATCTAATACTTAAATAATTAATTATAAAAAGTTTAATTATATCTTATCTTAAAATATATATTATAATTTTTTAATCTCTATTATCATTTAATTATAATTTTTAAATATTTTTTATCTCACAAATAGCCAATGACATCTAACACAAAAATATTTATACAATTATTGTTTACAGTATGTTACATTTACTTAACCCATGTGCAAATAATATAAATTTTCAAAAATAAACTAGCTGGCTCGACGAGCCAGCTCGGCTCGGCTCGATTTTTAACGAGCCGATTTTGAGCTCAATATTTTAGCTCGTTAAAATAAACGAGCTGGCTCGGCTCGGCTCAATTTCTAAACGAGCCGAGCCCGAGCTCACCCTGGCTCGGCTCATTTACAGCCCTAATGCATACACAAAACTGTTAGTAGGAAACAGACTTGTCGCCCCTTGAAGGTTAATTCATATACTTCATGCAACTTTGATATTTGTTTTGTCTTAAAAGCCGACACTAACGATTGCTTATATATAAAAGTTAATGTTCTTTAATCTTTTCAACCGACAAAATCAACTGAAAGAAACTAAAGACAAGCTACAAACAAGTTGTATAATGTTATTGAACTGGCTCACTTGGGAGAGAAGCCAGATCTTTATGGAACTCTTTGAACTCTGTGATCTGAGACTCATCAATCATTTCATCAGTTGAACTTGAACCCAAATCAGATAAACTCAGATACATAGGCCTCTCATCTTCAACATGGAATTTGGCTCTTACACCAAAACTCTCCCATTTTGGTGTATAATTGTTGAAAAGATGAAAGCTTTTCTTGTTTTGAACGATACCCAATTGAGAATGAGTGTGATTGGCATAAACCCAGATCGGCACAACCTTCAAAGCCATGTCTTTTGTATCAATTTTCAAGATTTTGAGCAGGGGAAGGGAAGGCTGGTTGACAGGGGATTTCTTTTAACATTTGGTTTGAAATGGCGCCCAAGAATGTTGCCAACACGTTTGTGTGTACATATTATTGTTTTTAAATAATGGAGGTAGTGATTTGGATCCAACGTGTGTCAACTGTCAAGGACTGAGGTTTCGTGCGAAATTTGACTGTTCAAAATTAGATGCACGAAAATTTCAACTTTCTTTTCCTTTAACTCTATCCCTCCCGTTATATGCTATGTGGCGTATGACGTGGAAATTTGGGGTTATGAGATAAAGGGTGTAGTGGGGGTTATGGGAATGAGAGAACCAGTAGAAAAAAAAGCAAAAAAAAAAAAAGAATTTGAAATGAGGGGCGCCATGTTGTGTTTTTTTAGGGTTATAACGCCCCACTACGAATAGCTTAAAAAACAAGACTTTTTCTTAAAAATTTTGAGTTACTTATTAGGAATAGTAAGGTTGTAAAAAACGTTCGGCGGTCGACTAGGGTTAAGGGATTGATCGACGATTAATCGTTATTTTACGGGGGAAATGATTGGGTTAAATGAAAGCAGTTTAACACTGGTTTGGGGTGAGTTATAATACCGTTCCGAAACTAGTTTTATTAAACTGGGTAAACAAGCCGGTTCAGGTTGAGCCGGTTCAGGTTGAGCTTAGTCATGTTTTTTGTATTCACGGTAAAAAGCGTGTCAATGATTTTTCTGAGTTATACACACTAATTTCATCAAATCACAATGAAATAAAACTTCGATATATGACATAAATTATCCTATATACAATGCAAAACTTGGATAAATAGTTATAGCGTTTTTATCCCTTGTGTTTTTGTCTTTTTTTAATAGTAGTTATAGTGTTTTAATTATTTTTTTTAATTTTTATTTTTTTCATCTTTATCACTAATAGAATAGATGTCTAAAACAAGGATATATGTATTTCGAGCAATAACCCCAACACCATGAATCCATGATCTCCAATTCAGCGAAAGCCCATAAAGTTTTGACCAATAAGCTCAACCCGGTTATTCTTTTCCACTCCAAGCCAATATGATTTTCAAAGAATAAATATAATTGGACGTTGTTAGGTCATCCGTAGTGATGTATTTGTATATTGATGACTAGACATATCACGTAGGATGTTGTGTGATAACGAAAGAAAATATGTTGTGAGTTAGTGATATTGTGAATGATGGGTTTTTAATTTGTAATTAATTGATTGGTTGAAAAAAAAAAGAAAAAAACAAAGAGCTGCGGTTAGAATCACGGAGGGAAGGGAAAACGTCGAGGAGAGGCGGTGGTTGAGGGCGTTAATGGGCGTTTTTGCTATTCACGAAGGTTTCACTCCCCCATTACCGATAACCTTAGTACCACCCTTTTAATTTTAATTAAGCCTATCATTTACATTGTGTATTTTTTTTTTCTATTTATCGTGGTTATGACACTTGGAATTTTTATATTTCTATATTTTTTCTTAGCTATAGTTATATCTAATTTTTGTGTAAATTTAATTCAAAACTAGTGTTCATGATAACATACAAGTTATCGGAGCAAATAAAAATACAAGTCTTCAAGGTACTTCAATGTTTTTTTTAAATAGTTTTTTCTTATCTTGCTCTCACAACCTTTATTAAATTATGATGTTTTTAAAATTCCAGATTTACCATTTAAATGCGCTTATATTTATTAGCGTTTCAACCTGATTTTTGTCCACGTGTGAATACAAATGTACAGATCATCAAAAAAGAGCTTTAACAAATTTCCAACACCACCAGTATGATGTGTGAATTTCAAATTTTCAATCTCTAGTTACTAGCTATATAAAGTCTAACATGGTTCATGTGGTACTAAATAATATTTTTTATCTTTGTTTTAGTTTAGTTTTACATCGTTGATTTTCGATGTATAACTTTTGATAGTTCTTGTGGATATTTTTATCTCGTTTTAATTTAGTTTACATTGTTGTTTTTTGGTGTATAACTTTTGATGGTTCGTTTGGAGTTTTTTTTTTTTGGTTTAGTTTAGTATTAAATTATTACTTTTTTGCGTAAAGTCTTTTGTACGTGGTTTGTATGGTTGTCTTTATTATTTTTAGATAAAATGTAACTTGCTTGTATATTTGTGTTAGCCATTCGACAACACATAGATAATTAAAAATAGTTACTGTAAAAAATAGCCAATTTTCACTTTAAACCTTCTTTTAATGAATTACAAATAAATAACATATACTATTATTTTATTTTATTGAATTGAGTAGAAATTGCATGGGACAAGTTCCAAGATTTTTAAGTGGAGAATGATGACATGATGCACAACAAAACCGTATAAAAAGACGGATATTCGATTTTTTTAATGCTTTTGTTACAAAACTTATACATATCTATTTTATACTTTTACATTCTTAAATTATTAAACAACTTCCTTTTTTTCTATTTATATGAAAAAATTTATCACGTAGAAGATAAAACAGTGAGAATTGTATTTAAACATTTGTAAATACAAAATTAGAATATGAAGGATCAAGTACTCAAACTTATTGAGTTAGTACTTGAAAAGACCTTTTGTGTATATCTGATTGAAAAGGACAAAACTAGTTTTAAGAGCTATATCTAACGGTACAGCTCATCCAGTTTAACAGTATCTAGTGTCTAAACACATTTAACCTCAATACTTACTAGTTAGTTACTCACACATTGTTACCTCAATAATGCTATAAAATATACATAAAATTATGAGAGCAGTTTCCATAAACAACTCAACTTTTTAATATTTCCACAGAACTATAGGATGGATGGATACTCCCGGTTACATATAATAATAATAATTAACTAATCAACAAAATTAAACAAGGTCTCATCATGTTCTAACAGGCAGGCAGGCAGGCAGGCAGGCAAGGCAGGTTGGTGCTTAATTAATTAGCTCTTAGCTATTTCAATTCTAAAAAAGAAAGCTAGAAAATCAAAACAAGATTGATGGCGGTAGTGGTGGTTGTAGTCTTGATGATGATGATGAAATGGAAGCTAGACTCTTCTTCTATTCTAAGAAACCAGTTTTGGTCAAAATGGCATTTCTCAATTTGCTAAGGTCTCTTCCTTTGAGTGTCCTCCCCACACCTTCACACATGGAAGAAGGAGTAATGTGGCTCCTAGCTAACCTTCTAGCAATGTATTCATGTGGAGGCACCATGTTCCCATCATCATCATCATCATCATAGCATCCATCACTTTGACCTTGACTTTTCTCCCTGTAAATCTTTGACCAGTCAGGGATACCCATTGGAGCTGAGGATTGTTGCTGATGTGGCACCTTACCCTCATTACACTTTGGTATCATTCTTGCCCCATCATGTGAAGAAGATGAAGATGATGATCTTTTCTTGATCTTATAGGGTTTGTTGACTTTGGAGTTTGACTCTTCTCTTTCCTTCACTACACCCCACACATCCTCTTCTTGAAAATCTTGATCTTCCATCAAACTCTTCCCATACCAGTCTGCCATTGCTTCAATCTTTCTTTAACAGAATCAAAACACAATAACCAAATGAAATTAGCAAACAAACCCAAATAGCTAGCAATTTATGTATTATTTATTAAGAAAAATGACAAAAAGATATGTGCTTTGTGTGTGTGCATAGAAAAGAAAAGAAAAGAAACAGGAACAAAATTAGGAGGAATGGAATATACCTTGTCTTTTTCAACAAGATGAGAGGTCTTACAAAGGTTAAATAGATGCTAGCTGCAGAGAAAGTGAAAATGGTGTGTGGGTTTTGCAAAATTTCAAGAGTGCAAAAGAAGCACTTGGTTCAAGAAACTAAAAACTGAGCTTTTGGGAAAATGAAATCAAAAGAAGATGAGACAAAAAACCGTCTTTTAATCGTATAACATAAATGCTATGAAGTTCGAAAATTTACTTAAAATACGTCATTAAACAGATATCAAAGTGTGACGTTTAAGAATCAACACTTAAAAAGGAAATATTAAAGGGTAAAAATTACAAGAGAATCTCAGTCACCCTTCACATGAATGAAGACATGATACGAAACTCTGAAAGGTGTCTACTTTTTCTGTGTTCAAGAAAGTCCAAATCCACAACCTATACATACACACACGTGTATGTATATAGAGAGGGGGGAGAGTGAGAGAGATTAAAAGAAGAATCAAGAGACCATGGTTTTTGCCTAACTAAGGGGAAAAAGGTCTTGGGTGTAGTTAGAAATTTTCTTGAAATAGTTCTTGGAAATAAGCAAGGAAGTCTGAAATTAAAGCCCATAGATTTTGCCACCTTTTCAGAAAGTAAAAGAAGAATCAAGAATTGTTTTTGTTTGTAAACTTGTAAAGGAAAAACTAAAATGGTCATGTGTTTCTTGTTACCAAAATGCATCCTTTGGTGTTTGGATGTATATTTCAACTGTCATCACTCATCATTGTAATGTTTAAAAATAGTTTTTTTTTTTTTTGAACACTCTTTAAAAAATAGTTATAATGAGATGACAATCAAACACAAAAAATGATTAAAATGATTTAAGTTACAGGATAAATTACGGTACAAAGCGCCTAATCGTGTGAAGCCCCACCAGCCATTCATTCCCGTGTATTGAACAAATCTAAGGACAGGGTCTGCTACACGCGTTGAATAATAATTTAATCTGCTTTTTTTAAATAAAAAGAGTATCGTCATCTTTTCATAAAAAAACTTAAAATTAGCGCGTTAGTATAAAATAACGCAATCCAAAATAATATTAATGCGTAAATTTAAATCAATGAACAGTCAACATAGGATAACAACTAATGCGTGATTTTATATCATGCAACGTAGAATAAAAAAGTATATGCGTTATTATATCAACTTATTAAAGAACACTTAAATGACGTAGAACAAGTTATTAACCTAACTCCACAACAAATCACGCAAATGCTACACTAAAATAATGCACTCCATTCAAAATTACGCATTGTTTTTTCAAAATCACACAACTATCCAAAACCAAATGGTTCCTTAATATCTAATTCAGGTATCTTTTTCATATTTATCAACTATTAGTTATCTAATTACCGATTTTAGTACAAACATAAAAATGAACATCGACATAAACCATCAAGTTAAATTGAAAAATAACGCAAAGCTTACTTGAAAATAATGCGACTGGTAAAATTATTGTTCAATGGTCCCTTTATATTAAAATGACTACCCAATAACATCATTTTGACTTAACCCTTAATTTTTATTTGTTTTTAGGACGTCATCAAGCTATAAAAAAGTTATAAAAAGATCCAAAAAATATATATTATATATATAACAATCATCGGGTGTGATAATACAATCTTCAAAAAAATGAAAACAAAATAAAATAATAAAGAAACCATAAAAAACTTCACAAGAAAGGATGCCTAAAACTTCTTGATCTCATCCACAACAACCTTCTTGTCCTTCATCTTCTTGATCGTGGTGTCATGAAACCACGAAGAGGTCCACAGATCTCCTGCTTCACATGCAGTTAATCCGTAATGTACTCCGTGGCAGCAGTCTGCATGGTCGAAGGAGGATGATCAACAAGATCCTTAAGCATCAATATGTGGCTTTGGATGCTACTGCTTGTGGTGATACCAGCCATCATGCCGAAGGAATTTCTCATGATCCGGTCTTGCTTCACCTCCTTCGTATGTAGCTCCTCCAGCTTATGTATCACAAGTTGTGGAATCACCACTGTAGACTTCCTCTTCTTGTATGGAGATGAATACGAAGCTATTGTAATAGCTTTTTGAGTGAAATGAAAGATGGATATACAAACATAAGTGATATAAAAATTAATGCATGCATGAGCTTAAATATTTATAGTGAAAAGACGTGGGAAAATGAACAAACGCAAGAATACTAATTATGATAACTTAACCGGGTGACTTAAACGTACCGTCTCATATCGTTTGGGAAGATGAGACATTAAATGCAAGTGTAAGAAATTAATTAACTTCTACCTCCCAACCGTCCAGATTTAGTTACGCAACCAATCAAAAAACTTACTAATAAACCCTTTTAAAATAGGCAAACGACTGCACATCACCACTCACACAAGAAACAAAGAGAAGTCCTTGAGTACTTCATAGCCGTCAAATTCATCAAACTGTCCAAAATGGTCTCGTCATCTTCATCATCCTCTACCCCCTCCGCTGCAGACATAGCCCTAACAAAATCACAAGGGAGATCATGTAGTATACCAAGGAAATGCTTCTTATAAACGTTCTCAGACAAAATTTTGGGACTCTCAGAGAAAACACGCAAGAAAGGTATGGGGTCATCACAAAGAAGCTTCTAACGATGCCTAAGAGTGATGTTCGGGAACTAGTCGTTTTGTTCATGATAGAGAAGGACAAAACGGACCTCGAACGATGCCTAAGAGTGTTGTATCGCGATTACAAATCGCCATACTGTTTGTATCGATTTTCTCTTAGTGAATTTGTACGTAAGGTGGTTCAACATTGTGGATCGTATTCACAAATTTAAAATCCCTCATCATCACTTATCGTATTATGTAAAATCACACAAGCATATATGATGGAAGTAATTCTATGAATTTTCCATGTGTGTGCCGGATTTTTTAATAATATGGAATTTTTCTGGTGCAACGAGAATGCTCTTTCTATATCCTTCATTGCCACCTCCTGAGCTTTTGCAAACTTTTTCCCTTTAAGAATTATGGGCATCATTATAGTTTTTACAAACAGGGACCATTCAGGATATATTCCATTGGCAAGATAATAATTGTATTTGTATTCATCCCCGTTTACTTCAAATGATGAATTGGGTGCCTTTTCTTTAATAATATCATTAAATAAATGTGATTGGTTAAGCACGATGATATCGTTGTTCGAGTCATCCACTCTACAGAACATATGCCAAAGTCACAAATCATGTGACACTACTGCTTCTAACATAATCGTTAGGTGTGACTGATCGTCTCGCATTAATTGCCCCCGCGAAGCTATTGTAAAACTAGACCACTACATATGCATACAATCAACACTACCGAGCACCTCGCCGAATCCATGTTTATTTTCACTTGCCTGGTATAGACGCATAATTAACTCCATGTTGGTTTGCGTAATTATTTTGTGCCCTATATATTTCACCAACACACTTGCAGTATTTGTAAAGACACACACATGAACTTTTCTCTCTCATCTCCGAATACTCATCCCAAGCATCGGATGTGGTGCCATATCCTAGTTGGTGAATGGTGGAGGTGCATTTTTCTTAACGGACTGAACACTTGTCTACCTTTAACAGTGGCTTTCTATATCTTTCACAATAGGCGAAAATATAGACTTTTGCATAAGAAATCGACGTCCAAACATTTTTTCTTTGAACCTAGCGTCGTCGGGAAAATAGTTTACGGCTAGACGATCATGAGTCTTTTGTCTATCTCTTTCAACCAAAGTTCTCATCAACAGTTTTGAACTTTCGTCCTCTTCTTTCGCCACTACAACAAACATGGCTCTGTCAAAAAAAAAACACTAGCCACCTTATTTGAAGAAGATGACATTTTAAAAATAAATTGAGAGTGACTGTAGAGAGAAATGGAGATAGAATTGTGTTAATTGATTGGAAAATGGTTTAGAGAGTGGTTCTATTTGAGAATAGTTGATATACATTTAATTACACATATTTTACATCGTCAAATGCTCATACTTATTGATAGTTTATGTTATATTTTGGTTGGATTTACACTTGTTTTGGCTAGTTTTTCATTTACAGGAGTGTCGATGATGATCAAGATAATATATGCGGAATTGTGAAGGTTAGATGATGAAATGTCAACGTTGAAAGAAAAATCCATTCATGTCCCGTTATAGCTTAACGCCTCGTTTTGCTGAAGTCATCAAGTGATTACCTAGACCCTAATTCGTAAGTCGTGACGACGGTCAAGCCATGTTATCTCGCAATGGCCTATTTCAGCTGAATTTCCAGAAACCCTAACCCTAATCATTTGAAGAGTCCGGATACGCTCGATTTTTTACGACTTCTAGGAGGCCAGAAGGTTAGAAGAGGAGTTCTAAAAGATTGTAAGTCTAATAAAAGTGCCCGAGAGATCCATAATCAAATATTTGAAGCGTTTGCCTCTTTGGTTTGCGTTTGTTATGTCTGTTTTACAACCATGTTTGGCTAGTCTTTTAGTATCATCCAAGACAATGTGAACCCATGTTGATACTTGTTCCTGAATGATTGTTGATTTATGTTTACATGATGATTTCAGTGAAATAACACATTTCTTATCCGTAAATGATATTTGTTACTTGTTTATGTTTGATCTGAGAATTGATAGTGTTGATATTGTGTATATGGTAGACGTATCCTATGTATTTAGATCTATACTGTTTCTTAGTTGTAGATCTTGCGATTTCAGCATGTGTCTAGGTCTTTACCGAATCTAGATGATTCTCATTGATCTTGGTAGCAAGTTAGCATGTTAGTTGAGTTATCTGTTTGTTAGTGCGTCTATCTTTTCCTCCTGGTCTGGGATTAAGGATCAGTAAGTTATTAGTAAGTTATTCTGATAGATTGTGATTCTAAGTCGTGTGGTTGAGCGTGATAGTTTAGTCTCTTGGTTAGCCAGAGTAGGACTAGTTTGGTCCTAGTTCTTAGATCAAGTAACTCGTGTTCTTTAGCGAGACATAAGCTAGGTGAGTACTTCGTCATGGCTGTTAGTTCTTCATAAGGGTGGTTGAATGCAAAGCTAGTGTTGGAGGGGGGGGGGGGGGGGTACTAGAATTGAGTAGATATCCGCTTCGATTAAGGTGACTCTAGTGAGGTCAAAGTCCATAAAAACAGTTAAGTCAGATTTAGTCATCTGGAAATGAATATATAGATCCACGGGGTAGCAAGTTTTAGATGATATTTCATTTTTCATATTTGTTAAGTTTCCATTTTTCAGTTGGAAAATGCAGTCAGATGTTTGGGGCAGTATAAGCGATCAAGGAGTAGTAACTCATATCACGGGAGGAAACTTTGCGCAGAGTTCTATTACTATTAATGGGTGGCTCCGCGATTTCTTATGGGCACAGGCATCCCAGGTAATTCAGTCTTATGGTTCTTCATTATCCGCATACGGCCTTTTTTATCCTAGGTGCTCATTTTGTATGGACAGTGATAGAACTTTTAATTAGAATTCATTTTTACTTAAGTCCAATTGATACTCCTTTTTAAACAAAGCTTTTTAGCCGAAGCTAACTTAGAACTAAAATGACTCGAACCCAAAACCATGCTAGGTAGTTTAACTAAACATGACTGACTACATCAAATTCAATTAACTTAAACTAAAATTGTTATACATAGAATTTCGAACCTACTGTTCACTCCCCCTTTTTTCCTTTTAGTGCAATAGTAATACACTTTAGTTTTTTTTCCCTTTTTTTATCTTAGGGTAAAAAAAAATTCTTCTTATTTAAGCAAACCAAATTTAAATTCGTGTACCATAACTTTACGTTCTGAGCTCAATATTTTTAGTATTTGGTTTCTAATTTTAACATCATCACGCAGTCTTCTATATTTCTATTTTCTTTATGGAGTGTTAAAGTAATGCAATTGTTTTGTGTACGTTTTCTCTACGGCCTTTTTGTATTTTTTTCAAGCATAACAGAGTTTGCACATAAATTTTAAGTAATAGACTCAATACTTTAAGTGTTTTTTTTTTTTGAACGACAGTAAAAAATTTAAGTGTTTGTCTTCTAGTTTTAACGTCGTTATTCAGTTTTTACTTATAGTTATCTTTACATATCGTTATAGCAAACTGAAACCTTTTCATACACCCCATTATCCCTACGACCCCATTATCCCCGTGATAATACACAGATAGCATGTTACAAAACCCGTGTGAATTTCGTACCATCGCCTTGATTGCTCAACCATTATCCTTACTGATTTGGGCATGGAACATTAATTGATTACAACCTCTTGTCAACAGTGACTAAAAGGCCGGACCACAAATCTGTCCACTGATAGATAATCACACACACAAAAAGTACAACCAGCTTCCTTATCTAATATAAAAAAACTAAAGTTTTATCATTATATATATATTTGCCTTACAAAAAACAGTTAATACTTGGATTTATCTATAGCGACTCAGAGACCCATTTAATCTATGCATAAAAATGGAAACTCGAACTCTCAACTTTTAGCATCACTAAGATATCATTAATGGTGGGGTTGGATTTAATTCACAAAGCCATTAGAAGTAAGGTGTTACTCCCTTTGAGACTAAGGGTTCAAACCCCGTTGGAAACAAATTTGTATAAAAAATTTTGCGGTTAAAAAAAAACTAAGATATCATTAAACTAAATACACCTTAGACCTTAGTACGTAGTTATGTATACTCACTTTGGTAAAAATAAGTTATCTGTATAATATGGTCAAATCTTGAACCTAATTGTATGGAGTTATGAATATAAAACACACACAAACACACATTTATGTGCGTGAACATGTAAAATGGTAATATCAATGTGTAATCATCTGGGAAAACTCTGAAAAGGCTCGATCTTGATTGGGGAAATGTGGAGAAGATTGATTGGTTGATAGAATATAGCCTTATCCAATGACAGGGAAAGACAACTAAGCAACATTTACACTTCAAAAAGTTTGTAGTACTTCAAAGGGAGATGATGAAAGTAAATTACACATAGAGATTTGCACAAAACCCTCTTCTCCACACACATATATACATATATATATATATACATATATATATATATATATATATATATATGAAAATATTAATCTTATACCAACTAAAAAGTATAGACTTGTAGAGCACATATTTTGCATTAATTCGAAAGTACTTTATTTCGTATATGAAATTTATTGAAGAGAAAAGAAACAAATTTCACATTCGTAATTGAATAATTTCGCATGTCAATATATAAAAAAAATAACATTTTTTAACAACCATCACAATTTTATTAAAAAAATGGAGACTAACAAAATGCTAGAGGTACAAAGAAAAACTATTAGAAAGTTAAACAAAAGCATTAGATCACGAATCCCACTCTAATTCTCTCATCTTTCCCCTCCTTTTTATCCATAAGAAGGATTTGAGTTTGATCTTCTCTAAGGCTGCCGTAGTGGGCATGAAAGGGCTTGTATAGCACCCCATAGCGTCTCAAACACTGCCCTCGAGAGTGCTATGAGGACAAAAATAGGCGAATGCGTGATGTCCATGGGCATACGTGTCACGATTTACTCGACGCGGAGGCTTTACCACTATACATAACCTTATATATAACATACAAGTTGTTGGAGTCGTTAAGTGTTTTGTCACATAACTAAAAAATTGGGTGTTTACGATAAAGAAGGTAAGACTCTTTTAACTTGTAATATTTTACCTTAATTCAGTATAACAAGTCATGTTATCTTTTTCCAAACTACCATAAAACTAGACAAAGGGTAGGACTTTGAAACCACCCTAACTTTTTAAATAAAATATAAAAACTTAACTTTCATTAGAAAAAAACAACAAAATATGTTAAAATTAAACATAACTAGATATTAATAAAAAATCAAACTTAAAAAAAATTTAAAAAATGAAGTAAAATAAAACTAAAAAAGATCAAGACATAAGGCCTCTCCCAATGGTGACTAAGTCACCACCTCTTCACCACTACCACTTCATCTTTTCCTCCTTTACCCATCCTATGACATATTACTACCAATAACACCTCTTCACCACTTCTTCACCACCTCTTCACCACTTCATTTATTAAAATTATACTTGCAATATATCATGTGGGCCACCATTTTTAATATTTTTTTTAATTTTGTGTAAGTCAAACTTTTGGGGATATTTAATGGGTGACACCATGGTGCTAATGGTGTCACCTTGTGACATAGTGGTGAAGAGGTGGTGACACCACCATTGGGAGAGGCCTAAGAATCACAAGGTTGGCTATATGTGTTTGCGTTGAAGGATGACTTGCAAGAGTGATTGAGCGATATCGTCATGCGGTTCAATAAACGTTTTTATGTCGCGGTCAATTTGTTCTTGCCGAAAGCTTCCTTGTTGTTCTTTCATCATGGTCATCACCATTTCTTCTCTTTTTAGTTTCATTTCAATTAATTTTGTCTAAATCATATCTTTTTTTTCTTCTTATTTTTCTTGCTTCCTCATCGTTATGTAGTCGGACATCATCTCCATCAAACTTCCATTACCTTTTCTTGATGACTCGGCCGATTTTTTTGCCTTTACGTACGGGTCGTGCTGGTTTTGAGTCTTCGTTTATATCGAGAAAGCGGCTTGAGAAACATTCAGTTGAGCTTGTGCAGTTACTCGCCTTAGATGGTTTTTCTATCTTTTCTAGGGGTGATCAATCTTCGCACCCGTCTTCGGAACTGGTCGTCATTTAATATGGTCTTTTACAACCGCCAGACATCGTCATGAGAGAAACATTTCTTCTCATAGATACTTTTATACTCCTTCAATGCGACCTTCATTATATCTACATCTGCGTCCCTACTAGGCCAATGATGTGTCTATATAGTTTATAAAACCAATAATAACTCAAACAAACAAAAAAATAAGGAGAAAAATGGATTAAATAAAATATATCGCTTGAATGAAGAGCCCATTGGAATTGTTAATAGTTCAATGTATTGCGACCCATTTTGAATTTAGCCAGTCAATGGTTTGTTCGCTTCCACCAACCAATTCATTAAAATGTTTAAGCACTCGAATATATGAACCCTATACTTTGCCTAAGCAACTTCCTCACGATCATTCAAAGGCTTGTGAGTCGTCCGCTTTGGGATTTAAGTTACTTTTGTTGGTCATCATCTTCTTGTTCTTATTCATCTTCCTTGTATTCTTGTTGTTCATAATTGTCATTTTGTCATTTTGCTTAATTAATCAATTGTATTACTCTATTTCAAAATGATTGAAGGGTCAAGACAATTCTTACACTATCTATTGAATTTGAGTTTAGACTAATATGGTAGTTCTTAATATACCATTATGTCGAAATTAAATAATGAATTTATTGGATTGTTTCATCTGTATTTGTAGAAGACGAGGTATACTTTCATTTGTAACTGGAGGCTAAAAGCCAACAAAGTTTAATGATTTACATGGAATGGAATATAATAGTGACATACAAACTTTATATCGTTTTTTTTTTTTGGAACAGCAGTAAGAATTATATTAAAACGAGCTTAAAGAGCAAAACTTTATATCGTTAATTCACACATTTTGGCTTTACCATTTGTATGTATTCTAATATTCCTATTGTTATCTCTAGACTCAGCAATATGAAATATATGAAGTCTAGATCTATTTAAGATTTATTTGATAGAGAAAGAAACTTTACTTAGCTATAAGTTTTAGTTTCACCACTTCTTAGCTGATACTTAAGAACATATATAAATGTGTGAAACCTTAGACAAATTCATATCATTCCGCTTACATGAGATACTAGGTAATAATGAATACCCATCACTGTTAATATAAGTTTGTTCGAGGGTAGTAATTTCAGCATAGTTGACATTCTAAAACTTATAACTCAGACAACAAAAGATAATAAAGTGTTGAGTTTTTTTATGGTAATATGAACTTAAAGCTTTTGGTATTGTAATGATGATTAACATGATTTTGCATTATAACCTTAACAACGTTGATGAGGGTGCCCATTATTTTAGAAGGATTGTGACCCAACGTACACTGGGATACGTGTATGCTCAATGTGTGTGGATGTGTGTGTGCAGATTGATTGTGCCTTCGGCAGATGATGAATACAAGGTGGGTCTTCATATTGCTGTATAAAAAGCAAAGGTGGTGGTGTGCCTAGACAATGTGTATTGGTTGCGTGAAGTGCCGCCTCTCTGGACATTACCAGGAGCGTGATGGAGGTGTCATGATGATAGCAACGGGCATCAAGCCATTGAGGGTGGGGTCCAGTGGTGGTGTCGACTGCTGACGGCTGTTTTTGAACATTAAATAAACTAGCTCAACGAACAACGAACAACTAACTTGCGATTGGACTTCAACAATAAAAAATTAACGAACAACACTGGATTGGAATTCTTTCAAAATAAACTCTTGCTTTGTAGTTTTTGCACCACAAACTATTAAGAACTCTGATTTTACTTATCACCGGCTACGGTTTTAATCCTAAATCGATAACCGAGAAGTCAACAACTTAGAAATAGCCAAATCACCTAATCAAAGTACGTCTACTCGACATCAAGGATTAAACCACTCAAAATCATTATTATAAAAAAAACAATATGGCATCCAAACGCATCTTAATAGATAAAGATCGAAACTTTATTAAAGTCAATACGTATTATAAGCAAAAGTCACAATGAATAGTCAAAACGAGACAAGATTCATCTAAACCTAGATGATAAACAAAGTTTAGCCAATCATAATTAAAAGTAAAACATAACTACAAAGGGTTCATCTTTGAATCAAATGGAAAGAAGATAATCAAACCGAATCGATTAAGGCATAGGTTAATTGAATAATCTAATCTAGATTTAGGTTTCAATATATTTGCATTGACGCCCCCAAAGTGCACAAAAATCATCCCTAAACCTTCTATGGTCGCCTCCAAGTCAAACGATCTGAATATCTCGAACTTATGGTCGTCATGTTGTATTTATAGGCGTAAAAATAGTGTTTTTTACATTGGGGGCCAGTAGCGGCCCATTATGTGATGGGACGACCATCCCATGTTACACTGGGAGTTGCCTTCCAAAGCAACCTTCAGAATTGACAACAGGATGACCTATCTCATTTGACTCCGGGATGAGCTGCCTCACCACCATTCACAGCTAGAAACTTCATACTTGGGTGTCCATTTATATACAACCATTTTCATGTACACCTACATGAGAATCTCGATTAGATTGTTTTCAAAAGTATTAGATTGACTATGTTATCATACATATATTTTTCTAATATTTGATGCACATTCATACTTTCAAGTCGTTAAATAATATGTGTTATATAATAGAAAGACGTGTTTTGAAAACTTTTTTTTTTTAACTTCTGCTTTAAGCTTCTCCAAGGCACACAACCCCATCCGTTTTCTTCAAAACGTCAATTCTTTTTTTTTTTTTTAAACCGAGACTTTTCATCCTAAAGCCTTCATGAGCTAGCAACTTATCTTCAAGTCATCATAAATACCTGCAAAATCATATTTCTAAGAAGCTAAGAATTAATCTGACTTAACGCAATCGAAAACCCTTATTTTCGCCAGGAATGATCAACAATTTAATGATCTTTGGAGACTGATGAATGAATATTTTTACTCGTCTATGGGTAAAGGCCACCCATCCCGTAGGAATTAGTATAGACTTTTGTTGTTCGAACTGAAACCGAACCGGTTTTTAAATATAAACCGCTCTTCACACGTCTAGTCGTGAGTAAAATTTAAGCAACTCGTTGGTGGTCGATATTTCATCCCCAATGAGTTTCATCAACCGAATATTGTCCCACCACACGAAACTTATAGGTGCCCCGTCAGAAAGAAAAAAAAAACTACCTACAGTTTCTTAACAAATCATGCTCTCGGTAATCTGTCACAAATAACATTATCGGTTAGCAATGAATTTGGGTGGATAACCGTCATTTCCAACTTTTTGTGGTTGTGGTACAATGATTGTTACTAATTTCATAGTACTCGTCAAACACCACTCAATTTTTCCACTCAACAAGTTATGGTCCTACAAATATTGCAACATATAAATTTGAATGTAAATATTTTGGCCCTACAAACACTTACTGCTCTATATTTTACTAATTTGAGTTACTATGTAAGTGTAAGAACCGTCCAAATGTTTTAGGGTGGGGGGTATGGGATGCGGCTTCACCACCACCCCCCCTGCTCTTCACTGTTTTCATACCCTCCTTCATTACTCACTCATTCACGGTTTAAATTTTGAAGTCTTGCTGCTTCTAGGAGTGGTGTGAAGATGTGAGTGTTGATGAAGCCATCCAAAGCCTCCAAACCATACCCTCCTCCACTACTCCCCAGTGCTACTCTTTCTCTCTCATCCTACTTCACTACTTTTTTTTTCAAATGATACCGCCCACCCTTATTGAAAATTTGAAATTATGGTTTTCATCTCCAAATATGAGAAAGTACAAAAGATATCTAACATTTTACAAAACTCGTTACGTTCAATCCTCGCCCTTAATGAACAGTTAAGTTTTATGTTAAAGTGAATGTCAAATGTCCAAAATTCCCCTAAAATTATATTAAAAATTAAACGATTTTCTTCTTACCGCCACAACCCACCACCACCTCAGTTCTCAGAATCGTCCTAACCATAGTAGTTTCCTTTTAATGAAAAAAAAAATTAAGTAACAAGTTTTGTAAAATGTTGGATGTCTTTTACACTTTCTTATACTTGAAGACGGAAACTACAATTTAGATAAAAACACGGGGACAATTCTTGCACTTCACTCTACAAATTTCTTAATTTTATATGGATGATTCGATTTTTTTTTATCGTAAATTTGGATCACTGACGGGGGCATTACCCATCCACGCGATCATCTTCAATCCCCATCAGAAGAAAACTCACCATAGGTGAGAAAACCCTCTGGCCCAGCTTGTAACCCCCATTTATTTATACTTTGTTACAAATAGGACTTGAACCCAAGACCTCTCTATTATAATGTCTTGGGTACCTCCCACTACACTTAAAAGTAATTAATGATGTGACGTTTCCATAAAAAATTATCGATACTAATTTTTATATGACATTATAAAGTTTTCAATAACATAATGTTTGGTTTTTTATTTTATCTTTTATCAACTTTTATATGAAATATAATTGTAATTTTTATATGATTATATATAACTAGATTTTGTGGTCGCGCGTTGCCACGAATACGCAAATATACAACACAATACTCATAGGCAATAGTACAAAACTAAAACTAAAACTAAATAAATGTTTTAAGCAAACAATTGAAAAAGAGTTTAGAACACATTTAAAAAAATTTTAATTGAAAAATAGTGTTACAGTTATGATAAGCGTAATGTAAAAAAAAAATAGGCCAATAGGGATAGAACCCAAGGCTCTTTTGCTCATGTTACACACTTTTTCACTAAAACAAAGAAGCATCTTGTTTAGCAATTAATGAAAATTACAAATTTATAGAGAGAAAACCATAAAAAAAATCTGCTAAAACGCGAAGTTTTTTGAAAATATATGAGGTTAGTTTAGGAGTAGTGTAGATTTAGCCGTTCAAAAAAAATATAATAAAAAAGTACAATTCATCATCGTCAACATACTCATCTACGTCAATTTCCAATTTTTGAAAACTGATAAAAAAAATTGACACTTATATAAGAGTTATATTTACTGCTCTTTAAAAAGTAATAATAATATATATTAACTCCCTATTTCAATTTAATTTTTGTTATAGTAAAATAAAAATTAATCAAACGCCCGCCTCAACACAACAACCTGTTTTGTGACCTCGACGATCTCAAGTAGCAACACGCATCATCATCCATCTAGTTATAGTTGTTTATTAAGAAAGAAAAACACATAAAACATACAATTTTCACATGTGAAATAATCCCACTAATTCATTAATTCTTTAGAGTGGTGTGAGGGTATAACCAAAACACCATACATAGGTTTATTTAATTTTAAACACACCATACATAATAGGTCTCGTTAAAGAGTTGTTGACATATCTAGTGAGACCATTCCGCCTTTGCTTTTGGGTGGGGGTGGTGGTGGAAAAATTACCGAGGGCAATGGGACTAATCCACCTTGTAGTTTCCTTGAAGCTTGTCGTTGCGGCCCTCCCCGAGGCGAAAATGCAATTATCGCATCTTTATGTTGCCCTATACCTCTAGTTGTGTGTAGTGACGCCATTCCGCCTTTGCTTTTGGGTGGGGGTGGTGATGGAAAAATTACCGGGGGTAATGGGATTATTCCATCTTGTAGTTTCCTTGAAGCTTGTCGTTGTGGCCCTTCCCGAGGCGGAAATGCGATTCTCGCATCTGTTTGTTGCCCTAAACCTCGTTGTTGTGGCCCTCCACGCGGTGGAAAAGGGATTAGGTTGAATTTAGATGCCGAGAAATAGGCATCAACTTGTTCGTGATGATCAAACTTGTAAACTCTTGATGCGCGAGTGAGATGATGATGTGGGGATATGAATAAAAGAAGCAAACAAAGAGTTGGAATGTTGATGGTCCTCATGATGATGATCGATGGAGATTTGTTTTGATAGATCAATACCTTCAATTCGTCTCTTTATATACATGTCCACAAATGCGTTTTGCCATTCCAAAAATTTCCTAATCACATGTATATCACCGTAGCGAATAGTAATTGTGAGGTGTTATGTGACTCACGTTTTTTTACAAATAATTACACTGGATACAAAGTATAACTATATAGTTTTATTATTTTAAGGGTAAAAACTAGGAAAATTACACTTTATGAGATATTGGTTAGCAATAAAGGATTGAGCATTGTGCTTGATCCTGAGTCACGGGGAGGGTTTACGGGATTGTCCGGTTCTCATCCGATGATGCAAATGAGGGGCCGCTCCTGGTTTCCATTAATGTTTTGAGGCTCAAACTCGGAACAGTAGATAGGTCGCGGATAACTAATCCCGATACATCGGTGAGCCAAATTACGTTTAAAAAAAACATATATCTCAAATTCCTAGTTAATCACGTCTATCATGCTTATCTCCCTAGTCCCTAGCTGGCAGTGGCACACACATCATGTTTTCTTATTATTGTTGAAAATAAAACGTGACACTACTTGTGATTCTATCTTAAATTCCTATTTAATTAACTTTTTAGTTTCCTTTTAAGTTTGTAACTTATTATTTAATAAGTTTACTTTTTATAAACTTTTAATCTCTAAATCTAACTAGGGTTCTTCATTACTTAATTATTGAGGTTTTTATCTAATTATTCTTTTTACCTTTTTATAGATTTTTTATTTATCTAACTAATTAATTGTAAAAGGTAGGTGGCACGCATTTGAACGGTATTATCCTTGGTTATACGCTTTTAAGAGATTGACCCGTCCTCTGTTGCGGAGCGTGGTGTAATGTAAGCAACCGGTTTATCTTAAGTCATAATATAAACCCGTCAAATGAGAACGATTGTAAGCGCAAGCGCTTTTGACAACTTCAAGCGTTCGTGTTTTTTATATTTAGGGAACTCCTATATAGTTTTCTTTTAAATTTTAAGGCTGTGGCATTAAAATGGATGGGATTAGACTTTAAGAGTATTAGACCCAAATACAAAACAAGGCCTAGAGAGGATGCCCAAGGAACAAACCTAGCTAGAGCCCTACTCATGAAACGGGGCTTTGGGCCCATACAACCCAATAGATAAATATTACAGCCCAAATAGACAGTTTGGTTTTAAAACCCAAATAACATATGATGATATATTTTTGGATAGTACACCATGGGGGTATTCATAGATTCGGTTAACGGATTATTCATTTTATTTGAATTGAAATTTTTTTAGCCTATACATAAGTCGAATCAAACCAAATTGGGAAAGTGCCTAACCAAAAATACTTTTGGAAAATAGGAAACCGGGAAACTTTTCTAAAAGACCATTATTTTTTGAAAAAAAATATATATTTATATGTTGTTTAGTTTTAGAGATTATCAACCAACTTTAGTTTACATGTAAACTATAATTTCAAATACGAAACATATAAAATAAATTGGTTTACCAATTTTCTTTTATATAACACATAAAAATAAGGAACTGGGAACCAATTGGCCTATAAAGTTTATTTTAAAAGAGATATTTTATTATTTTAGGTGGGTGAAAACGCCCACTTGGCCTATAAACACCACATCAGTTGCTCATACAACCAATACGTGACAAATCACATACCTTGCAATGGTTTCGATCCATAACAATTGGTCCTCCTTAAGGGTCAACGTCCTCGTTTGTCATGACTGGCTCTCTCCAGGCCACCACTCCGAGTCCTTCTTGGTAATGTCTAGCTTCCTCTAGACCACAATTACGAGTCTGGCTATTATACCATTACTATGGCTTTTTTTGTTTCCTTTCTTATTCTTTAGGGAATTACTAGTTTACATAATTCTTTAGTTCGTCTTAATAAGAAACTTAATAAGAAACATGTTAAAAAACGAAAACATTGATTCCTAATTTAAATCAGAGTTAAAGATTATCTAATTAAACATGCCAATATATAGCCTCATAGTTAATGCATCTAAGATGTGAAAAACTTATTCATATATATATATTCAAATACACAAATTTAAATGTTTGGAGGAGGGAGTATTAGCATTACAAATTACTGTGAAAAATCAACATACTCCACACAACATACTCCACACTTTTGCCTGTAAAAAAACACATATTATGATGGTCCAATTCACCAAACCTTACCAGATGATCATACTAATGCATCAGCACCAGCAACAATCTCCAAAATCTCTCCGGTAATCTTGGCTTGGCGCTGCCGATTGTAAACCCGAGACAGGTTCTTCTTCAACTCCGAAGCGTTATCCGTCGCATTCCCCATCGCCGTCATTCTCGCCGCAAGCTCACTCGCTAACGACTCCTGCAAAGCCCTCAATATCTGGCTGTTCAAATACAATGGCAACAACGCATCAAGAATCTGAACCGGGTCTTGCTCAAACTGCAAGATCGGCGAAAAATCAATCGTTTCGCTCCTAATCGCCTCCCGTTCCACCGTCAACTTCCCCTCTTTTGTTGTCAGCCTAAAGAACTCATCTTCAGCTGCATCCACACACACTCCATTTATGTCACAAATCTCCCCTTTGGGTGATAATGGAAGCAAGGTGTGGATCACAGGGTTAGATTTCACTAAAGACACAAACTTTGTGTACAAAAGTTCCACTTTATCAACTTCTTCACTTACAAACAACGAAAACACATCGTCGGCGATCGCCTGAGCTTCTTTCGCCGTCGGGAGGTTGCTTCCGTCAACAAACTTGTCCACCGGAATGTACGGCCGCCGGAGGAAATACGAATTACCCTTTTTGCCCACACTGATCACAACATAATCAAGACCAAGAGTCTTGAGCTCCCTGATTCTCGCTTCAGCTTTTTTCAAGATGAAATTGTTATACCCGCCGCAAAGACCACGGTCTCCGGTGACCACCACCAGCGCCACCTTCTTCACCGGCCGGACATTGGTCAACGGGACGTCAACGTCTTCAACTTGAAGCTGTTCATTGATGCTGTAAAGAACCTCAACTAGAGTTTCCGAAAAGGGTCTTGCGTTTACAACAGCTTCTTGGGCTCTTCGGACTTTTGCAGCTGCAACAAGCTTCATGGCTTCGGTGATCTTCTGGGTGTTCTTGACGGAATCGATACGGGTGCGGAGATCACGGAGGCTGCAATGGATTGAAGAAGATGAAGATTTGGAGGTTGGGTGACTGGAAACTGATGGGTTTGAGGTGGGGATTTGAACTGGGGTGATGAAAGATCGGAAAGAAAGGGGAGAAGATGAATCAAGAGATGGTTTTGAAGAGACCAACATTGTTAAACTTGAGCAAGACATGATCAATGATCAATGGCTTGCAGTTGAAGAATTCAAGAATGAAGGTGAGGGGTGTTTGTGTGTGTGTGAAGAGTTCTTGTTTCTTGATAAAAATCTTATCTTTTTGGGGTTGGGTTGTATGGTGGATTGTATGTGTGAAATTTAAAAGTTTGGAATGTGGATGAGGTTTTTGAGTGGATGGAGATGATCATGTATGGACTATGGATGGATGAGGGATTTTTTTTATTTGACCTCACCTCACCCCACAATTAATTAATTAATTTATTTATTTTGTCAAAAAAAATTCTGTTCTGGTGGATGAAAGGCAATGCACAATTTAAATTGCATTATGTTATTATCTCATTATAGTTTTAAAAGCTATTGTTTGAGAGAAATTCCACACGGCCTAAATGGATACAACTTAACAAGAATATTTACAAGTTCTATAGGCAAAATTGTGTTTGATCTAAACTTTTATCTTTATATATATATTTTTGTTTGACCCCGCGGATGGTCGTTCAACTCTTAGGCTTGTGGACGTGTTCGTTTTTTGGTGGCAGAATGGGAAGCATGCCTGCATCGATCTTACGCGGGTTTCTCCCTTTGTGGGGCTGAGGGCCGGTACTTTCAAGGCTGGCCATGCGGTCTCCAAAGCGGATGCTATGAAGCTGAACAAGCACGAGAAAGCGTGCATTGAAAACCAACATGTGTTTGTTTCCTTCGTGTTTGATAACTTTGGTCATCTTGAAACAGATTCGGTGACCACGCTGAAGCGGATCCAAAGAGTCATACACGGGAATAGTGCAACCTCTAGAATGAAGAACTTTGTTTTTATACGTCTAGGTTTTGCTATTCAAAAAGGGTTGGCGGCGCAACTTGTTGCCCGCCTTCCCCGTATGACGACTTGATGTCGTGTGTATTTCCTTTTTGTGTTGTACGCATTTGCTTTTAATTTAATGTCCAAGATTCACTATCAATTCTTTAACAATTATATATGTAACTAAGGGTAAAGTTCTAGTACAAACCATAATTATCATGAGAACTTAAGAACCAATAGTTTTTGGGTTGGTTTTAACAAAAACAATACATCATGAACCTTTTTAAAAACATACAAACTGGAGGGGCAAATTTGGAATATTTTTTATAACTCGTGTTGAAGAAGTTTTAGACAGACGAACCGCCAAAACCAACTCTCTCCCTATTCTCTCTCTAAGCATTCGATCAGCGATGGCGATTACCTAGGGTTTGCGATATTGAACGGAATCTCAACAAAATTTCGCACACGGCTTGGAAATCGAACGCGATCGGAGTTAAAACACTCACCTACGAGCATACCGAAGCAAAAAAACTCCAAAAACAGCGACAATCGGAGTTCATCGGAGTTCAGTTAGTCTCAATCCTCTGTTACAACTTAGGTGCTACGATAACAGCAGGTAATCGGTTTCTCCTTTACACGATTTTACTTCAAGTGTGTATGAAACTAGGGTTCCTAATTAAAATTTTGATTTTGAGCGGTTTCAGTTAGGAAACTAGGGTTCCTAATTAAAATTTTGATTTTGAGCTGTTTCAGTTGTTTTGTGGATGGTTCGTGGTTTGATTACTACTTATCATGTTGAAACTGAAGTAATGATTGGTTCCAGTAACATTGTTGCATATACGCATCAAAATAAATTCAAAATTTAGTCTCATTGTTGTATAACAGTTTAATAACTTACTGTTTTAAGGCTTGTTTTGAATCTGATCATGTGAATCATGTTATAACACAGTACATTGTTGTATAACATGGTACAAAACTTTAATTTGAGTAGTTAAATCAGTATATATACATGCTATAAGGCAAGTATGTGACACATATGCACATGTTGTGTATACAGTCTAATGATGCAATGATAATTGTGAAAATTTCAGGAAATTCACACAAACAAAAAACCATGGCAAAGCAGAAGGATAATATGGATGAAGGGCTAAGAAACGTATATGCAAGAAAGTATAATAAAAGAGAAAGACGGGATAGAACTGTTAACACGGGTGATAATGAATCTGAAAAGGTGGTAGTAAAGAGTATAATGAGTCTTGTAGGAGGTGATATAAATGAAGAACACCAAGATAGAAAGAAATCAAACTTGCAAGCTCAGAAGAACACGGAAAAGAAGACAACATCAAAGCTTGAGGGTGATGATCTGTTGGTGAAGAATATTCTAAGTAATGTGGTGGGTTCGATAAACACCGAGAATGAAGTGAATCAAGAAGAAATCACAAACATCAATAAAAATGATGTAAATTTGGAAGATAATGAAGCTGGAGATGGTGATGACAATGCAAACGATCAACAAAAGGATGGCAAGAATGCAGGTATATTTATAAATTGCATATATGCATTATAAATATAAAGTAATAATAAAATTATTAATATAAACATCACAAAATGGACAGGGTCAGAAAAAAGAAATAAGTTGATGAAGAGTTTATCTAAAATGGTTGAGCCAACCAAAAAACAAAATAGAAAAAGGAAGTTACAAAAGAAGGATGGTAATGGTGATGAGTTAGTTGAGAACGTCATCAAAGGTATGCATCAGTTTTAAATGATTCAAATTCATGTCACTTTATGCAACAAACTATCGATTTATAAATGGTAATTGATATTAAAAATATCAGATACTGAATGCAATGCAACAACAAATAAAGAGGGGAAGAGAAAAGTTTTGAAGAAGGCCGTAAACGAAGATGTGTCAGGTATAAAAAATACGTGAATACACAATTATTTATAATGTTGCATATATGCACTAATGATTTGGATGACAACAATCACAGAAAGAAGAAGATCCAGTAGGAAAATAACACAAAAAGATGCGCAAAAATCTGGTAAGGAGGTCGGGAAAGGGAAAGGCATACTCAAGGATATGAATGAGGCTGCATCAGGTATGAATAACACACACACAAACACACACACACATATATATATATATATATTAATTGAAGGGTAAATGTACAATTGGTTTAAATATTAACACTGGAATATCACAGAAAAATCTCAGTGTAGCGGGAAGAAAAGACACCAGACAAAGGAAAAAGCAAACGGATCCGATGGACATCAAAAATTGATGGACGAAACTGATTCTGAATGGGGTGAGGATGAAGAAGAACAATCTGTTGAAGGTTAGAATATATATATACTTTGGAAAAAAAAAAATTAATAATCATGTATGAATGGGATGTGGTGTTACAAATATGATGCATATATGCATTATATAATAGATGCATATATGTAACATATTAATATCTGATGCATATATGCATTATATATCAGGTTCATATATTGTAAATTAGGTTGCATATGACACTGGTTCATATATGCATTATAATGTATGTTACATTTATGAATCAATAACATGTTGCATATACGCATCATAATAAACATGGTAAAGATGTTAGAACTTTAACACGTAGTGTATAATAGGTGCATATATGCATTATAATGTATGTTACATTTATGAATCAATAACATGTTGCATATACGCATCATAATAAACATAGTTGGTAAAGATGTTAGAACTTTAACACGTATAGTGTATAATAGGTGCATATATGAATTATAATGTATGTTACATTTATGAATCAATAACATGTTGCATATACGCATCATAATAAACATATGTAAACATATTAATATCTGATGCATATATGCATTATATGACAGGTTCATATATAGACTGTAAATTATGTTGCATATGACACTGGTTCATATATGAATTATAATGTATGTTACATTCATAAATTAATAACATGTTGCATATACGCATCATAATTATGTTACATATATGCATCATAATTATTCATATGGTAACATTTAATACATTTTTTTTTTTAATGTGCAAAAGGAAAAAAAACAGCTTTGAAAAGAAAACGACCATTAAAGAAGAATAAGGATGGAAAAGGTGTAGAAGAGGGGCAAAGGGCGAGAGGTGGAAAAGGGGCAAAAGGTGGAAAAGAGGAAAATGAGGGAGAAGTCAATACGAGCAAAAATGATCTACCAGGGTTAAGGCCACGAGCATGCCCAACAAAGTTGGTTGAAATAATGAAAAAATTGAGCAATAAACAAATTCAAACGGTTAAGGCCATGGGTTTTGGTAAGGTGTTGAAGTTACAGTTGGATAGGATACCAGCAAAGCTGGGTCATTTTGTGGTCGATAAATTCGACCCAACAAATATGGTTATTGATCTGGGAGAAGATAAGAAGATAGTGGTGAATGAAGATGCAATTCACAAGCTTTTGGGGTTGCCAAATGTTGGTCTCAAGTTTTCAGACCGTAAAGCAAAAATATCATGGAAAGGGTTAAAGAAAGAATGGAAGGATAGGTTCCCAGAAGCGCAGGTGTTACCATCTGATGTAGCAAGTAAAATTAAAAAAAACCCAGATGACGATGGTTTGATGTTCGAGATTGACTTTGCGGTTCTATTTCTAAGCACAATGGTTGTTATACAAGGTCAAGGAAAATGCAGACTAAAATTTGTGCATTATTTAGATGAGAACGTATCAGTCAAAGATATCAACTGGTGCAACTTAATTGTAAGTTACTTGAAGACCAGTAAAGAGGGATGGAGAAGATGTGATACCACAAGTTATTACAATGGTCCTATCACAATTTTGCTGGTATTTAAGTTTTAAAAATAATAAATATTATTAATGTTGCACATATGCATTATATTTACTGATATAATTAACACTTGTGTTATGTGATATAAAACGCAGCTATTATATGCCGAAGCAATTGAATCGCCAAGTTACAAGATGGAAAGAAAAACAGGACCGTTGCAATATTGGACATTTGATAGGCTGAAAGAGAGACAGGAGGCAGAGATAGAAGGAGAAGGGTTTGGAAACGGGAGTTTAAGGGAGTTGGTTGACGAGCATAATTTAGAAGCGGACGATGATAATGAGAGCAACGGTGGAGAAGGGGATCGTGATCAGAATCAGGCAAGAAAAGGTATGATGAGGAGGGTGAGGACGGTGAACTACATATATTTATGTTACATATACACAATATTATTATGTTATTAATATTTATATAGTACGTTTAAGAAACTAATACGTTTTTTGTGGGATCATGTTTGCGTATATAAGGAGGGTGAGGACGGTGAACAACCAGATGTTGAGAGGACAGAGAGCGATAAAGCAGAAGATGATGATAAGGTATGTAAAAGTAAAATGATGCATATATGAACCAGTATGTTACATATATGATATAGATATAATGCATATATGTAACACAATCATGATGCATATATGAACCAGGACCAAAAAAAAAAAAAACATCATATACAAATGAAAACAGTAAGTTATGTATTAATTTTTTTTTTTTTTGTAAATGTTTATATGAACAGGTTGTTATAAGTAGACTTGTGACAATGCTCGGAAGGTTGGAAAACAAAAAGAATGAGTTTGAAGTTGCAATATATGAGGCAAGTTGTAAACTGCCTGGTAATGAAGATTTGGATGCTGTGTTCAAGCAGTATATGAAACTTTTCACAGCTGATGTGGAAAAGAATGTAACACAAGAACAATGGACACAGTTTATAGAAACGAATATTGAAGAAGTTGAAAGGTCTTTGGATGCAGAACTGAAGAGGAGAAAGGGAAAGGTAAAAGAAAATCGGAAGAAGAAGGATGAATCAGAGCCGAGCTTTAAACTTTTATCGGACACGGAGGAAACTGAAGATGGTGAGAATATCATAAATCTGGGGGACAATGATCAGACGGGAGATGTAGTTGATGGAAGCGTGCATGCAGCAAAAGCAACACAGAAAGGCGATACCCCATTGAAAAGCAGACCAAAGATGTTGAAAAAGGCATTCAAGACGATGGTTGTGGCAGTTAATATTAATGAATATCTAAACGAGGATGAGGAAAGGTTATGGAGGTATTTCTTAGCAGTCGTGGATGAGAAAAGAAAGATAGAAAGTAAAAAATCAAGTCAGGAAGAAAGGGATATGGCGTCACTTGAGAGAACTTTCATGTAAGTTTAGTCAAAATGAATTAATGATTATGGTACATATATGCATCACAAATATGTTGCATATATGCATCACAAATATGTTGCATATGCATCACAAATATGTTGCATATATGCAACATAATCATATTACATGAACACGTACATAAACATATGACAAATACATAGATTGATAGCTGTGTATATATTACAAATGTTGATTACTTAACACACGTATATAATGACATGTGTAGGCGGAATTTTTACTCTAAGAAAAACGGAAAGGACGTGAAAGCACTCGCTATCAAAAGTTTGTTGCCGGGATCACAGGTGTGTGAAGAAGTTATTGACTGCTGGGCTGCAATATTAAATCATAAAGAAAGTATGAAAGCTGCCGGTTTACCACGAAGACTGATTCTGTATTCATCTACAATTGTAAGTGTTGTAATTGAAAAAAAAAATATAATTTTATAAATATATATATATATATAATGATTAAATGTATACTGTTTGAATATTTAACAGCCCTACAAGGAAATGAAGAAGGGGGCAACAAAAGAAATAATGGAGAAATTCAAAAAAAATATGTTGATTGTGATTGAAGGATGTAAAGCGAATGATGGTTTTGATGCGTACGATGTGTTGGTTGCCCCGGTTTTCGAAAACAACCATTTTTATATGGTTTGTTTTGATCTGAAGAGTGAAACAACGTGCATGGTAGACAACGTACAACCATCAAAGATAATAATTAATGATGATAACAAGTTCGTGAAGAAGACGATGCCTTGTAAAGTGGTAAGTATTACATAGCAAGTTGTATGATTAATTGCATATGCATCATCATGATTGTGTTGTATATATATGGTTCAAGGTAAGTTATGATGTGCACCCAAGTTATGATTTAGTTTGAAGCCACATACACGCAACATGTATATGATGCATATATGAACAGTATCTGGTAGAGATTATAAAATCAACATGTAATGTGTATTCTTATCACAGTTTTAGTAATTCACATACGCATCATAAAATAATGATGTGTATATGCAACATAATTATGTTGCATATATGCAACATGTTTTTTTTTATTTTAATATTTATTATTTAACTATTCGATAACTGATTATTGTATAAATGATTTGTAATATAACAGAAGTCCATTATTACGAGTTACCTGAAGGATGTGAAACACCCCAAAGCTGAGG
>JBCNJP010000017.1:304665-394672 GCA_039602395.1 Deinandra increscens subsp. villosa
CATATATGCATCATAATTATTCATATGGTAACATTTAATACATTTTTTTTTTAATGTGCAAAAGGAAAAAAAACAGCTTTGAAAAGAAAACGACCATTAAAGAAGAATAAGGATGGAAAAGGTGTAGAAGAGGGGCAAAGGGCGAGAGGTGGAAAAGGGGCAAAAGGTGGAAAAGAGGAAAATGAGGGAGAAGTCAATACGAGCAAAAATGATCTACCAGGGTTAAGGCCACGAGCATGCCCAACAAAGTTGGTTGAAATAATGAAAAAATTGAGCAATAAACAAATTCAAACGGTTAAGGCCATGGGTTTTGGTAAGGTGTTGAAGTTACAGTTGGATAGGATACCAGCAAAGCTGGGTCATTTTGTGGTCGATAAATTCGACCCAACAAATATGGTTATTGATCTGGGAGAAGATAAGAAGATAGTGGTGAATGAAGATGCAATTCACAAGCTTTTGGGGTTGCCAAATGTTGGTCTCAAGTTTTCAGACCGTAAAGCAAAAATATCATGGAAAGGGTTAAAGAAAGAATGGAAGGATAGGTTCCCAGAAGCGCAGGTGTTACCATCTGATGTAGCAAGTAAAATTAAAAAAAACCCAGATGACGATGGTTTGATGTTCGAGATTGACTTTGCGGTTCTATTTCTAAGCACAATGGTTGTTATACAAGGTCAAGGAAAATGCAGACTAAAATTTGTGCATTATTTAGATGAGAACGTATCAGTCAAAGATATCAACTGGTGCAACTTAATTGTAAGTTACTTGAAGACCAGTAAGGAGGGATGGAGAAGATGTGATACCACAAGTTATTACAATGGTCCTATCACAATTTTGCTGGTATTTAAGTTTTAAAAATAATAAATATTATTAATGTTGCACATATGCATTATATTTACTGATATAATTAACACTTGTGTTATGTGATATAAAACGCAGCTATTATATGCCGAAGCAATTGAATCGCCAAGTTACAAGATGGAAAGAAAAACAGGACCGTTGCAATATTGGACATTTGATAGGCTGAAAGAGAGACAGGAGGCAGAGATAGAAGGAGAAGGGTTTGGAAACGGGAGTTTAAGGGAGTTGGTTGACGAGCATAATTTAGAAGCGGACGATGATAATGAGAGCAACGGTGGAGAAGGGGATCGTGATCAGAATCAGGCAAGAAAAGGTATGATGAGGAGGGTGAGGACGGTGAACTACATATATTTATGTTACATATACACAATATTATTATGTTATTAATATTTATATAGTACGTTTAAGAAACTAATACGTTTTTTGTGGGATCATGTTTGCGTATATAAGGAGGGTGAGGACGGTGAACAACCAGATGTTGAGAGGACAGAGAGCGATAAAGCAGAAGATGATGATAAGGTATGTAAAAGTAAAATGATGCATATATGAACCAGTATGTTACATATATGATATAGATATAATGCATATATGTAACACAATCATGATGCATATATGAACCAGGACCAAAAAAAAAAAAAAACATCATATACAAATGAAAACAGTAAGTTATGTATTAATTTTTTTTTTTTTTTTGTAAATGTTTATATGAACAGGTTGTTATAAGTAGACTTGTGACAATGCTCGGAAGGTTGGAAAACAAAAAGAATGAGTTTGAAGTTGCAATATATGAGGCAAGTTGTAAACTGCCTGGTAATGAAGATTTGGATGCTGTGTTCAAGCAGTATATGAAACTTTTCACAGCTGATGTGGAAAAGAATGTAACACAAGAACAATGGACACAGTTTATAGAAACGAATATTGAAGAAGTTGAAAGGTCTTTGGATGCAGAACTGAAGAGGAGAAAGGGAAAGGTAAAAGAAAATCGGAAGAAGAAGGATGAATCAGAGCCGAGCTTTAAACTTTTATCGGACACGGAGGAAACTGAAGATGGTGAGAATATCATAAATCTGGGGGACAATGATCAGACGGGAGATGTAGTTGATGGAAGCGTGCATGCAGCAAAAGCAACACAGAAAGGCGATACCCCATTGAAAAGCAGACCAAAGATGTTGAAAAAGGCATTCAAGACGATGGTTGTGGCAGTTAATATTAATGAATATCTAAACGATGATGAGGAAAGGTTATGGAGGTATTTCTTAGCAGTCGTGGATGAGAAAAGAAAGATAGAAAGTAAAAAATCAAGTCAGGAAGAAAGGGATATGGCGTCACTTGAGAGAACTTTCATGTAAGTTTAGTCAAAATGAATTAATGATTATGGTACATATATGCATCACAAATATGTTGCATATATGCATCACAAATATGTTGCATATATGCAACATAATCATATTACATGAACACGTACATAAACATATGACAAATACATAGATTGATAGCTGTGTATATATTACAAATGTTGATTACTTAACACACGTATATAATGACATGTGTAGGCGGAATTTTTACTCTAAGAAAAACGGAAAGGACGTGAAAGCACTCGCTATCAAAAGTTTGTTGCCGGGATCACAGGTGTGTGAAGAAGTTATTGACTGCTGGGCTGCAATATTAAATCATAAAGAAAGTATGAAAGCTGCCGGTTTACCACGAAGACTGATTCTGTATTCATCTACAATTGTAAGTGTTGTAATTGAAAAAAAAAAATATAATTTTATAAATATATATATATATATAATGATTAAATGTATACTGTTTGAATATTTAACAGCCCTACAAGGAAATGAAGAAGGGGGCAACAAAAGAAATAATGGAGAAATTCAAAAAAAATATGTTGATTGTGATTGAAGGATGTAAAGCGAATGATGGTTTTGATGCGTACGATGTGTTGGTTGCCCCGGTTTTCGAAAACAACCATTTTTATATGGTTTGTTTTGATCTGAAGAGTGAAACAACGTGCATGGTAGACAACGTACAACCATCAAAGATAATAATTAATGATGATAACAAGTTTGTGAAGAAGACGATGCCTTGTAAAGTGGTAAGTATTACATAGCAAGTTGTATGATTAATTGCATATGCATCATCATGATTGTGTTGTATATATATGGTTCAAGGTAAGTTATGATGTGCACCCAAGTTATGATTTAGTTTGAAGCCACAAACAAAAACATGTATATGATGCATATATGAACAGTATCTGGTAGAGATTATAAAATCAACATGTAATGTGTATTCTTATCACAGTTTTAGTAATTCACATACGCATCATAAAATAATGATGTGTATATGCAACATAATTATGTTGCATATATGCAACATGTTTTTTTTTTATTTTAATATTTATTATTTAACTATTCGATAACTGATTATTGTATAAATGATTTGTAATATAACAGAAGTCCATTATTACGAGTTACCTGAAGGATGTGAAACACCCCAAAGCTGAGGCCATGAAGAAGGCCAGTATTGTGAGAACCCGCGTACCTTGGGCGACAAGAAGTGATACTACTGATTGCGGAGTTTTCTTGATGCGCCATATGGAGGTGTATACAGGGGGATCACAGATGTTAGGATGTGGATTTGTGCTAAAGGAGGAACATCTGGCAACACAAGTTACAAATCTGAGGATGAAATACGTTGTGGCAATAATGTCAGCTGGAAATAATATTTACAAGGATAGAGTGATGAAGGAAGCAATGGAGTACGATGCAAAGCTCAGAGGGACAAAAACGTTTGATGAGATAACAAAGAATTTGGAGGAACACAAGAAGAGGTTGAAGGAGGTTGAAGAACATGAGCAGGAAATGGCAAAGTAACATCATATAATCAGTCATATCAGTTTGTTATGTTTTGTTGTCTATGGTTTCAAACATGTCTATGTTGGAATGATTTTTTTTTTTTTTGGTTGAAACAATACTGTTTAACAATGTTGCATATGTGCAACTGAATATTATGGTTTGGTTATGAAAACTATATTATCACAACTATAAAGTTTTGGCAGACAGGTTTGATGTCTCATAGTATCACATAAGTATTGTGAACAGGTTATTTACAAAGTTGTTTACATGAAATAGTGGTGTGGTATATACATATCAGGTAATGTAAGCACACGCCCTTTATATGGAAAAAATAGTGCATATATGCATTATTACAGAACATACGTAAAACATACAACATATTTTAAAAGTTTCATATATGTAACAATAAAGGTCGTCCATGTAACAAATGACAGTTACAGGGCCATTGACATTTATAATGCACATGGCAACAAATAAAAAAAGAATCATGATGCATATATGCAACATATATAATTTAAATGTTGCGTGTATGCAACATGATGCATATATGCAACATATATAATTTAAATGTTGCGTGTATGCAACATGTATTTATCTTGCATACCCGCGAGACGTAACATTTATGTGTAAATATTAAATGCATAAAATGTAAAAATAATGACATCACATAAAATTTAAGACTTGTTCATACGCGAAATAAGCCAAAATGTAAAAATAATAATAATAAATATAATCAGGACATAATAAATTTAATAATCAGAAAAAACAGAAGTAGCAGCGGCAGCAGTAGTGGTGGCAGAAGCAGTAGCGGCAGCGGAAGCGGCAGCAGTAGTGGAAGCGGCAGCAGCAGCAGTAGCGGCAGCGGCAATGGCAGCGGTATGTTTTGCACAGCTGCGAGAGTTGTGACCAAATTGACCACATGAATGACATTTCCGCTTTCCTTTTTTATGCTTTTCAATAGCTTGTTCACGGTCACCAACAATACGTGCATCACTATGTCTGCCTTTATGTTTCACAGCTTCTGGTGCAACAAGTACATGGCCATCAGATCCAGAATCGGTTCGTCCAAAAATATAACTGATAACAGCATCTTTGTTGTTACAAGCAGGCTCTTCTGGAACATCAGAAAAAACCCGATCTTTGATAGTGAGCAAATCATCGCGTAGCATGGTAAGTCTTTGGGGATTTGATCTTAGACGATCAGCACATTGTGTAACAACATCAATAATTTCATTCCTAAGATTGGACTCTTCACTGTTGTCAGCCGAGTATCGATGTTCAAGTCTGTAAACATGTTTTGGGAGAGCGTCACGTCTCCAACGTTTACAAATGTAACGGTCAGGAATCTTGTCAACTTGATTGTAACTGAACACAACAAAAATATGTCGACACAAATACCCAATACGTGTGAAACACAAACAAGTACAAGATGCTGAATTATCTTCTGGTTTGAACTTAACCTGTACATATTAAAGTACAAAAAAATGTTATGATGCATATATGTAACAGTATAGTTCTATGGGGCCCATAGTTCTATATGCATTACACATATGGTGCATATATGAATTATAATACTAAATCGAGATGTGTTCATATGCGCAACCATCATTATTTAATATATTATTAATATCAATGAAAAGAATATAAATCCACTAAGAAATACCTGATAATCAGCCACACGGTTACGTTTTGCATTATATTGTGCAACGGTGTATTTTAAGATACCATCAACCTCCCCATCAAAGGATGGTAGAACCCGATTATGAGATCGGTCTATTTCCTTTTGAACTTCTAAGAACACGTTGTTGGTGTATAATAACGCCGCATGTCTTTCAATTGGAAGTTCAGTTTTAAAACGATAATATGTTGTTTCACTTGCGAATTCCGCATCACGTTGGTGGTATCGTTGCCAATCAATAGCCGTGTCGAAGCATAACAGAAACTGGACAAGAGTGTTCGATGCACTAGAATTTACTTTGAACATTGCATTGGTACTCTCACACCTCGATGTCGTTTTCATTAGGCAACACATCGGCAAATCTTGGAAATATGACGGGATCCATTCATCCCTAATGTCATACATTTTAGTTAACCACGTATGGTTTCGCAAATTATAAGTATTTATAAGCTCTTGCCATTTTTCTTCAAATGTTTCAGGTGGGATGATTAAGTTCCATACTAGCTTATGAATGGATGCACGTATAGATGTTGTATCCAACGTCGCATCAGTTTCAGCTGAAATCTGCATATAAAAAAAAATATATATATATAAACAGAGACAGTATTAATAATGAACGATGAATAAGTGTATCAAGGATATAATATACATATGCATCATATTTGTGATGCATTATGTATCATATTTGAAAATAATGATGCATATACGTATCAATTTTACAGAGTATTGTTGCTTCATTTTTTGTGATGCATATATGTAGCATATTAATAATAATGCATATATGCATCATTTATTACCTTCGCAGGAAGTTTATCCATGATGTGCCACATACATAGTCGATGCACAGATTCTGTAAAAACACGTTTAATTGCACCCTTCATTGCAGAATCCTGGTCAGTTAATACAAGCAAAGGTTGTTTCTTGTGAGCACGAAGGAAAGTCTCAAGGAGTAACACGTAGGATTCAGTCGTCTCATCACATAATAGGGCAGCTCCAAAAGTAACGCAGCGTTTATGATGGTCGACACCAGTAAATGGCACAAAGATCATACCATACCTAAACAATAAAAAAAATAATATTAAAAAAATATATGTATATATAATTATGATGCATAAGTTATAAAACAAAACAAACTTACTGATTGGTTTTATAAGTCGCATCAAACGCTAACACATCTCCAAAAGATTCATAATTCAGTATTGATATGCCGTCAGCCCAAAAAATGAATCGTAATTCATCATCAACAGCCACATGGTAAAAGAAAAAATTGTCCATAGTCGACATACGGCTTGACAGAGTGTCAACAACAAGTTGCGCATCAACGTTATTTAGAAACACCCTAACGTCTCTAGCAAAATTCTTAAATTCAGTCGAAGTACCTTTAACATTGTGTACCCCTCCTTTAATAGCACACCGCAATTTATACGCTTTAGTAGCACCAATTTTGTTTAATGCCATCTTGTGAACAAATTGGTACTCATCAAAACCCATTTTTCTGCGTTTACGTGAGAAATCTATATTGTCTCTATCAATAAGGCAATGATTATGCGCCTCTACAAACTCATAAACAATGTATTTTGTAGTGTCTGCTATAGGTTTCAATCTAATACATGCTTCACAATTTGTTACTTTAATCTTACTTTGACGAACACGCTTAGACAGAATAGATGGTGATGTACATGACCTAAGTTTGCGTGATGATTGTGTACTAGCTCTATGGCACAATATGTATCTATGTGTGATAACCTTAGTCTTCGGGTGCAATTTTGTTGTACCAATACGTGTGGTAAAACCGGCCTTTTCCGCATAAAGATCATACGCTTTAACCGCATCAGACCAAGTGTTATAAATAGTACCCTTGATGGGTTTGGAACTTTCAGAAATTTCTGGCATCCATAGCATAGTTCCACTTGATGTCGCATATACATGGCTCGTGATATGTCCTACAAATAAATATGCATCGACAGATTGAAACATAACATATATGTAACATAAAGTAAAATTTAAATTTGGAAACAATGGGTGCGGGGTTTACCACGTTCTTCGACATCAATTAAACGGGCCCCTGGTGTATTATCAAAATGACTAGTAGTGCCGGAGCTACTTTGAACATTAGAATCTGTTAACACATGAACTTCGGTAATGTCCGGCTCTATAACCGAGTCATTATTTTCATTTCCATCCAACAAACTCGTGTGTGATAAAGCAACAGATGATCGTACATCAACAATCACACAAGCTGAAATTATATCAAGAGTGACATATTCAGTTTCAGTAAAAAAAGTTGGATGATAATTAAGATTATGATTGCAGTAGTTGATTTCAGCCTAATGATTATGCATACATGATACGTAATGGTGCATATATGAATCACAATGACATAGATTACCTCCATTGTCAATATCGTTGATATTGATTTCATCAACAGATAATTCTTGAACTGATTCTCCAAAGTTGCAAACTGAATTGGTGATTTGTTCAGAACTAGCGTAAGGTACAATTGCATTTGATTGATCAATGGCAGAAGAACCCTCATTAGAAGACATCGCTGTAGAAATTAATTGGTATGGAATAATGAAATCACACATATATTTGAAGGAAACAAAGGATTAAGGTCGGAATTCGCAAAATTACCTGTTGATATATACAAAGGATTGAGGTCGATTAGGGACTGGGTGTTGCTGATTGTGATACAGACGTTTATATATGGGGAAGCAGGGACGGACGAAACTATGGCTAACGGAGAGAACGCCGGATGGAACGACCGCCGCTACAGTCGCCGGACGGGATGAACACCGGTGATGGCGCTACAGTCGCCGGCGGACGGGATGGACGAGAAATAGCATGTCGCGCTAGGGTTTATAATGAAGGGGATAAGCGGCTAATGTAAAAGATGGATAAAATTACTTATTTGACCCTATTTTAAATGGTTTGTAAGTTCCTACAATAATTATTGGTTCTCACAAGAACTTTACCCATGTAACTAATTAACGTATTAAATTATACTATATCCCTATATATAGTTTATCATGTTTTGAATAGCAGATTTTACAAGTTTTAAAACTCAATGCATAACTTTAAAGCACGGATATACGTGGCATTCTTCTCCCCTCTCTTTCGAACATAAATAATTATGTACCCCCCCTCGGACCACGAGGGGATTGTTTATATTTGTCGCGGTTCGTGACACTGCTACTGTACGTGTACTTTGATAGAAATTGCGGCAGACACCAAAACTGAACTAGCTACGCATCTTTTTTCGGTTGTTAGTCATCATAGGACTTGTATCTACCTCCCTGCGCCCCTAACCTATATAAGTACCAGCCCAATTGATTAAATTCAAGCTGGCAATTTTGAAATCTCTACCTTGAAAACCCTAAATCCTTAAGAAACCTTCTCTGGTGAAATTCGATCGATCCAGAAGCAATTAGAAGTTCGTTTTCTATAGTTGTTCGTCATTAGGTATGCTTAACAAAAGCCCTCAATCAATTTCATGTTTAGTTACATTTTGATTTGAGTTTTAGAAAGTGATCAAAATTAGGGTTTTCTAAACTTATTTTGCTAAAATTGAGTAAACGGAAAGGAATTAGGTTCTGAGTTTCAATACTATGTCATTATATAACATGTTTTAAGAAAGTCGTAAGTTAATATCATGTTTCATAAAAATTTGATATGAATTTGAGAAACGAGTCAAAATTAAATCATGTTTTGTCAAAATTGAACAATCGGGTTAAATTGAGGTCCTATCTTTTGAAGTATGTTATTATATGATATAATAAATGAAATCCCTAAGTTAATTTCATATTTTATAAAGGTTTGGTGATTATTTGGAAATTATGTCAAAACTAGGGTTTCAAAAGAGGATTATCGAAAAAAATGAACAAGCTGGGAGGAATCGGGATCTGATTTTATGGATTAGAACATGTTTTATATATATTAGGTATATATAAGCTCAAATTTGATATTTATTAAAGTAAATGTTTTCGTGTTGACATTTAACGAGTCAGACATGTACTAACCGGAAGGGTGAAAACACTGGTAGGTAGGGTCTCTGTTTAGATTGGCATTGCGTATAAATACAGATCTACCGTCTGATCTAGATACCTACCTAGGTTGCCCTGATGAGAGTGTCATAACCTATAGGCCAAAGCATGTTCGAAACGTCTAAAGTGTTAATACAATCAAATTAAATCTTTTGACACAATAGAACATAACTCTCCCAAATTCCTCATGTACTTAGAACTTTAGTCGTTTCTCGTATTAGTTTCATTAGGATAATCTCGATGTTTATGATCATTCAGTTTTGGTGCTCTCTCTCATTCTCGATCTACTTATCAAGTGAGTATTCATAGCCACCATTCTTTTGTTGTGTTGAGGTGTAACATGCACTCTATCTCAAACTCATACTCTATATACTATACATTTCTCTAAAACTATATGCGAACTCTATGCTTGTTTATGTGTGTTTCTAGTATGTTAAACTTGTGTAGATTATTGTTGTTGTTGTGATCAACCTCATACTCAAAATCAAACTCATGCGTAATCATTAACACATCGTGCTGGCGTAATAATAATGAATCTATTGGTTTGACAACCCACCTGACTTGACAGGTAATTAGCGTCGGGTGATTAAAAGCCTAATTATCAAGGGTTTGAGTTACGCTATTATATTAATTGCTCTATTTCATTATTTGTTTGACATACTTTATGCAACTTTCACTTAACACATGGATCGATCAACCTCATACTCAAACTCAAAATTAGGGAAAAACAAATGAAGGGGGACAAAACCGATAGACAATATTACTCAATACATATAAATTTTTTTAACATAAAATCGCGAATCACGAAAATAGGTGGGGGAATTGTGTAAAAATCCCTCCAATCTTTGCATTTCAAACAAGAGATATATTTAAGATCCATAAATGGTGCTCTTCGGACCCCCACAAAAGAAGAATGGTTGATGGTGTAATGAGATTATATGGTGGTGTATACGAAAGACTCGAAATGCATTGGTATTTCAAAACAAACCAGTGGTGCATGAAAGAATTACTGAAGAATTCAAGTCTTCTAACATGTAAAGTTTCATTTTATGGTTGAATGTAAAGTTTAGATTGGGATAAGTGAGGATTTGAATGGCATGTAATTTTGTAATGTTTGGGAGTTTTTGGAATGTGGTAGCTAGCTTCTGGCTGGCTTGATTGTACATTGTTTGTTTGAGTTAAAGAAATTTTCCTTACCAAAAAAAGGACATTTTTTTAAAATTTTCATCAATTATTTTAACAAGTCTTACCGTATGACCAGAAATATTTGTCCAAATAAAACCGTGTGCTCGTGTCAAAAACAAAACACATTGATAGCGACGGTAAACACGCGGGCGGGTCAAAACACATGTTCATAAGAAATCTTTGATCCAACTTATTTCCTTAACAACTTTTACTTGCTTATTTCTCACAATTCGATCTAAAATCCCCCAAATCCCTTTTGGGTTTTCTCAAACCCTACCAAAGTTGTCAGATTTGTTCAAGAAAACTGTCGATTTTTATTCCATATATATACACGATCGTGGGCTTTTTGAGTTTTTTTCAATGTTTTTAGATTAATCCCCTTTTGAATCTTTTTCTTGATCTCCGACAATGGGCGGCTGTTTCAGCAAGAAAACTCGCCACCAATCAAATTCTAATGGCTTCCGGCCTTCAAAACATCAAAATTACCAGTCAGTTCCTGAAAGTTACAACAAACCCACATCCAACTACACACATGAAATCCATCACCGTCAACAACAACAGCAGCCGCCGCCACAAAAACCCACACCACCTCCAAACCGTATACCTGTTAATCAAGGTTCAGACCCTGATACCATTTTGGGGAAGCCATTTGAGGACATAAGAAGATACTACACACTTGGAAAAGAATTGGGCAGAGGTCAATTTGGTGTGACTTATCTTTGTACAGAGAATTCATCTGGACACACTTATGCTTGTAAATCAATCTTGAAAAGGAAGCTGGCAAGCAAGAATGATAAAGAGGATATCAAGAGAGAGATCCAGATTATGCAGCATTTGAGTGGTCAGCCAAACATTGTTGAGTTTAAAGGGACTTATGAAGACAGGCACTCTGTTCATCTTGTGATGGAGTTATGTGCAGGTGGGGAGTTGTTTGATAGGATCATAGCTCAGGGGCATTACACTGAGAAAGCTGCAGCTGCAATTTGTAGGCAGATTGTGAATGTTGTTCATGTTTGTCATTTTATGGGTGTGATGCATAGGGATCTCAAGCCTGAGAATTTCTTGCTTTCTAGCAAGGATCCAAATTCAATGTTGAAAGCAACTGATTTTGGATTGTCTGTCTTTATCGAAGAAGGTATAACAATATAACATATGTCAAAAACTCGATACTTATATTCTTGAATCGTACTGTTATCCTTTATGTTTAATGCAATACTGTTGTGACATCAACACCTAAACTTTAGATGATGAAAATGAACTTATGGTAATGGTAGCTTATTGGATTCAAGTCCACAAAGGGTCCCCAAATATATCATCTATTAGCCTAGTCTACTGGTTTTCTGTGCTTAGGGCATTACATGGTCATGGAGTCTGTATGTGAATTAAGCATACTTCTCTTATTTGTTCATGAATTTAGTATCTAAGAAAACAGTATCAAACTCCTTGATCATTTGTATCTTCACGCCCATTTAATGTGGATCTCATTTAGATGTTTCTCTGGGCCTGTTTGCCACTCTGGGCTTGGTTAGTTGATAAAGATGTCTCTTAGTATAAACAGGGCTTTAGGGTTGTAATTTTATCATGTCGATTATGCTAAACTGATTTGGTATTGGCCAACTGGGAGAGTTGATTGACCTACCGAATGCTTACTAAACCTTTTATTACTTTATCCTGTTTTTCAGTTCATTTCCAATATTTATACGAGCCGGGTCTTATCATAAATTCAAAAGTGTATCATGAATGGTGTCTTTTGTTGAAACAAAATCTTATTCATGTCTATTTTCCATTACTGGTCTGTTTCCGGATATAAATGCTCATGCTTTTCTTATTAATTGGCAATATCTATCAGGGAAGGTGCTCCGTGACATAGTTGGAAGTGCATACTATGTTGCTCCGGAAGTACTGAGGCGTAGTTACGGGAAGGAAATAGATATTTGGAGTGCGGGAGTAATGTTGTATATTCTATTAAGCGGTGTACCTCCATTTTGGGCAGGTAAGAAAAATATAACGATTTCTTTCAAGGCGTTCCATTGTTATCTTCAGTTTTCATTTAATGAATAGTGATCCTTTTGTATATGTTTGTAGAGACTGAAAAGGGAATATTTGATGCTATACTAGAAGGGGAAATTGACTTTGAAAGTGAACCATGGCCCTCGATATCAAGGAGTGCCAAAGATCTTGTTCGTAAAATGTTAACGCAAGATCCAAGAAAGAGAATTACTTCGGCCCAAGTTCTTGGTATTCACTCTTAATTTGTTATTTTTAACCTGCATGTCATTAAATGAGTTACATTTCAACTTTTGGATCTTACACTTGCATGAATTTCTCTACTTCCCACTACTTTGACTATAAGCCTCACTGACAATCACCATGGCACCTAAAATAATTACAATCTCTTAGTAATTATTCAATCAGGTTCATAGTTTCGTGTGGTTTCTGGTTATTTGTCAAATGTCTTAAATGTCCTCTTTAGTAATCATTTGATCGGGCCAAGATGGAACTTCTTAAAATATTCATCGACAGAGAAAGGACTGGATAAAATATTGTAGTCTTTTAAACAACTTATTTTTTAAAAGGATTTAGTTATAATCTGGTTAATACAAGGATTATCGCTAAAACGTTCATTTGTCTAATTCTAGCTAAGTTTCACATGTTTGGATTTATACATTTGATCCCTATGCATCTGAACTATCTTAATGGTAGTAAGTTTGGATGCTACTTCAAACACCCCTAAAAGGAAAGCGTTGGATTTATTTAGGGACAGTGATCTACTTTTAGTTTTTATCTTCATTTATCCATCTGCATTTCTGATTAATCCTTGATTCTAACTTTTCTTTTTTATTTAGCGCATCCATGGCTCAGAGAAGGCGGAGAAGCGTTAGACAAACCATTAGATAGTGCTGTGCTTTCTAGGATGAAGCAATTTAGAGCAATGAATAAGCTCAAGAAACTCGCTTTGAAAGTAAGATTCAAAGCTGTTTTTTATTCCACTTTTAGGAAATGAATGGATAAATCTTGCAATTGGCAAATTCCTATTCTGGGCTTTCTTGAATTTACTGTTCATATAGGTCAAAATAACCAGATTTAGTGAAGCTTATGAAAGTTTTGGAAGGAAACTTGTTATTAAGATAGATGTAAAATTTACCTACCTATCTGTAGATTTTATAACCTAATTATCTGTTTTTAATCATGATGTTCCAAACCACAATAATCGCTTTCAAAACACACATCCAAATTTACATGGAATTCCATGTCCGCTGTTCATCAAGTTTTTTATTAGGGTATTATTCTTTTATGCCATTTGACTCCATTTTATGTTTGTTCTCCTTGCATCAATCATATGTGACCAACTAAATAACATCAATAAATTCCTGAAAGTATGTATTTGAAAACATCTCCAGGTAATTGCAGAAAGTATGTCTGAAGAAGAAATTAAAGGTCTCAAAGCGATGTTTGTCAACATGGACACAGATAAAAACGGTTCAATCACTTATGAGGAATTGAAGACGGGACTAGCCAGGCTTGGTTCCAAGCTTTCAGAAGCCGAAGTTCAACAACTCATGGAAGCCGTGAGTTCTTTATTTATGTGTTTGTATTATAACATAAGTTTCCTAAGCTTTATATTTTCTACCCCTCGTCTAGAACAAATTTAAAATTAGGTGTAAAAAAGAAACAAACTAACTCTTCATTACCGATTTTAGCAACCAACCTCATTTTAACCAATTTTTTTAAAAAAAAAAAACTGGTTGATGCTACTCGAGTTGCCACATTTATATGAGAAACAAATTTATTGACATGTTTGCATTTTTCAATATTTAGATATTTAAGTGTCAAATTATATGTCACTTGGTGATGTGACATATATATGCACTGAATCATAAATTAAGATGCCATGTAGCAACTTTTAGAAAAATCAGCAAAAAATGACATGATGCTCAGTTGTTTGGTCATTGTTGCTACAATCAGTAACTAAAAGTACCAGGTTCCAAAAAAAAACAATGTCCACAAAAAATCAATTTAAGATTGTGCAATAAAGGCATCTTATAGTTAGTAGAATGCCAGTTTTACCCTTACATTTAAGACTTCATGGACTTGGAAATTTGCATTCACATTAAAGGTAATCAAGGGTAAAATGAGAAAAAAAATTAGTAAATTACAACCATCTTTCTTACAAAGTGAACAATCTGTTTCTGACAATTTAAAATAGGAATGTGGAGAAGTTTGGGGCGGAGGGAGTAACTTGGTTGCTATAATCGGTAATAAAATGCAATTCTAATTATAATATTGTTGGCAAAATCAGGAAGAAAGGTAAAGTTCATATCTTTTTTGTGCAATTTCTCTATAATTTAACATTTATTCAACATTTCAGGCTGACGTTGATGGAAATGGAACAATTGACTACATTGAGTTTATAACTGCTACCATGCACAGGCACAAGCTCGAGAGAGATGAGCATCTATATAAAGCCTTTTGTCATTTCGATACTGATAACAGCGGGTTAGTTACATTGTAGTATAATTTTATTCCTACTTTTCTGTATTAATACAGAAATATTTATGCAAGTTCAAATTTGATGGCGTTTTAAACCTCCAAAGCCAAATTTGATAACAAGTACCAAACCCTTTAACAAGAAATACAATTTGGTTTGTTCTAGTGTTAAATTCATAGTGAAATCCCTACCAAATCGGAGTTTCCAGAGTCTTAAGTTTGACTTCAAAACTTAAAGGGTCTTTCTTGGATAAAAACTGTGAAGTTAGTTGTTTCTATTGATTATAATTTGTGATCTAACCTGGTGTGATGATGGTACAGATATATCACCATGGATGAACTAGAAACAGCCATGAAGCAATATGGCATGGGTGATGAAGCTACCATCAAGGATATCATTTCTGAAGTGGATACTGATAATGTAATCATATTCTATATCTTTCTGATGCAAATAAACATTTATTATCGCCAAAAATGGTTTAAAAAAAACAACCCTTCAATGTTATGGTCACATAAATAGTTAGTTTACTTCAGATAAGCATATAATCAGTTTTACGATAAAAGTTTTGTTTTTTAACAGGACGGAAGAATCAACTATGAGGAGTTCTGCAACATGATGAGAAGTGGAAATGCACATCAAGCCAAGCTCTTTTGATGTTCTTATTATGCTTTCGATATTATGTAGGCGAGGCTTTTGATGGTTTTTCTTTTTATAATGAGTTTGTTCATTAGTTCACTCTTGTTATGGTAATAGTTACTTATACATGATTGTGATATACACCGTAATGTTCTATAGCTTTTGTAGATGTCACACTACTGACTCTTTATGCATTAATGTGACAGACTAATCTTTTTTAGTAGAAACTTGACATGAATTTATATATTCAGCTAGTTGTGAATATATGTAATGATCCTTAAGTCTCATTCTACATGGATAAGTTGGTTGATTGTTAGTACTTGTTTGCATTATCCAGTCTTTTATTTTTTTTTTGTTATAGTTCAAGAAGTAGTTATTTAAAAAGATTAGCTTACTTTTCCCAACAAAAAGAAGGGAGAAGGGTGCAAACCCAGGCAATATGTGTTTCAGTGTTTCTGCTGTATAAAGTGAGAAATTTGAGAATTAGGAGTTAGGACGGACACACTTTGAATTTCTGGTGGCAAGTCTCTCGGCCCATATAGTGATCGGCCCACTGGGCCTAGTCCAAGTCACATCCTCCTATAAAATAAGGCTTATTACTTTATAATTTATATATGTTTTTATGTTGTTTGTAATCTTGTATAATGATGTTTAATTGGTCATACACGGTGGCATGCACGGTGCTAACTTGACCCTCTGAGGGTGGTCCCGAGTCTACAACCTGAGACACCTTCTAAACGGTTCCCTTTCGGTTTCCTAACCCGGCCCTGATGACTACTGATATATCATCAAATTTCAGGAGATTGATGTGCGTATTTGATCTGATCTAGAACCTTATATTTAGTGTTCTTTACATCTCTTAAGTCATTGTCTTATATTACTTTTATAAAAACCCTCTAAAGTTCATATTTTATAATTGTTTTGTCTTACAAATTAAGCTTCAGTTGAACATATTTAATAATGGTAATACCTTTAAATCTTTATTATAAAATCCATATTCCTTTATTGCAGCTTATTTTGTTTTTGATCATTTAAGTCACTGAACATAAAATAGAACCTTTATTTTGAATTCTGGTGTTGAGTGAGTCCCACATCACATGTGATTCCAGGACCATGCAAGCCACTTGGTGCTTCTTGTGATGATGGGGCACAATGTTTGCACTTTGAATACAATTAAGTAGTATTCTAAGTTTTTCTTTTCTATATGTTTTGAGCCTCCAATTATATAACAAAGATATATTTTCTAACATCTTAATACGAGTCTTAAAGTTAGGTAGGTAGTCTATTTTGCTATTCTAGAAAAAAAAAATGAAAGGTAGGTAATCAATTTAACATCAGACCAATTACAGATTTAATCAGCTTTTAAATTATTGAATTCTACTATACATTTAGTTTAGAATTATTATTTGACTGTATCTAAAACTGCAGAAATACATTATTGAATTGTACTGTACATTATTTAAAAATCAATTATTGAATTCTACATTATATTATAATTAAGCACTAATCTTAAGATAATGCGCTCTTACTGTTTTACATTCGGTTTTGTTCTTATCTTACATCATTTTTACAAAGAGATTGTTTATTTACAAGTGGTAAAAAAGATAGTTAAAATACAGTTTAGTGAGAAAAAAATATTATAAAAATACAAAATATGTTAGAAAATGATATGATTACCCTTGTGCAAGAGAATCTTTTATCTTTGATATTGGCATATATTTCTTTTGTTGTGTCATGAAATCACCATTTTATTAACAACCAAAAGAACGGTTACAACTTAGTCCGATATACGGGGCAAACGGGCAACAAGCTGCGCCGCAAGCCCTTTTTGAATAGCAAAACCTAAGCGGATAAAAACAAGTTTCTGAGCTCTAGGAGTCACTATATGTCCTTACATAACCTTCTGGATCCGCCCGAGCGTATCCGCAGCCTCTGCTGCGAGGTGCCCGAACGTGTCAAAAGCAAAGGGAACAAACACATGCTGATTCTCGAGACATGCCTTCTCGTGCTTGTCCACCTTACCCGCAGCCGCCTTAGCAGCAGCCTGCCCCGCCACGAAAACTCCAGAGCCAAAGCCCGCAAGGGGAGAGACCCCGGTCAGATCGATGCAAGCATGCTTCCCCCTTGACCACCCAAACACCAGGATGTCCGCCGGTCTAAGGGTCGAACGCCCCTCTTTTGGGTCAGTTAAGAAGTTGACGGGGGCTTCCTTCTTGGCGGAGATCCCAACCTTTCTGAAAATGTCAAAAAGCACATCCCGGACCCAGTCATGACGGTATTTGAACCCCGGGAGATCTTTACAGTGAACCGCGTGCTCCCCAAACGAATCCAAACACGCCTTGCGGCAAACAGGGCACCTCTCGTCCGCGGGAAAGAGGGGTATCATAAGCCGGTACTTGAGGATAGATCGGTATTCGACCGACGACATGCGTTGCCCGAGCCCGTCAATGGGGAGAGCATGGAGGAAATCTTGGGCATATGGTTGACGAAGACAGCTCCACACCGCTTTTTGCCTAGCATTCATATTAAACCGGGTCTCCATATCCAACACGATTTTGCTGAAAAGGGCATTCGCCAAAACATGTTGGGGTTTTGGGGGGGCGGTGTCCTTGTCAGAGAAACCGCTAAGATCAAAACCCGGTACGATGTCACGCAGGGCAGCCAGAGCGAAAGTGTAATCCGAGTCCATGCCACAGACCCCGCTCTCCCGCAAGATGTGGTCCTGCAGCCCCCAAGATTGGGCCCTGGACGCTACAAAAGCATAAGACGAGGCCTCCATAGCCGAATAAACCCCGAGCCCCCCGTCATGAAATCTTTATCCTTTAGAAATGTTCGGCCTGCTTGTTTTTTTACTAAAAGCTCTTAATATGCTCCAACTTTTTATTTGGTTAGACGTTTTATTAAGAGTATGAGGTGTTTGTTTCTTACTTGCTATTCAGATGATTTAACTCTAAATATCCTGTGTTTGTTTCTTACTTGCTATTCATATGACTTAACTGTAAATATCCTCAAAATACCGAGACATAAAACTACCTTTAAAAATGTCTTAACCCTTAAAAAAACAACCTTCCACTTCCCTCTCCAAATATCCTATTCGTTTTTTCGGGCCAAGACCATTTCCACAATGATTCAGGTTTCAGACATCTGAACCACCTCTTAATATTCAGAAGTGGTATTCAGATTCAGACATAAATTTATTAAAAAAACCAAAGGAGACCTTCTTTATCATCATCACAAACAAGTGGCCATGATCATAAACACAGAAACAAAGAAAGCATTTGATTAATTGCAGAAGAGCTACTCAACAACCATCATACATACTCATACTAGCTCCACCATCATCCATCCACCACCCATATCAACATTCATTCACTTTCCCTAAAACACATATAAAGCAAGAAGAAAAACATGTCCTACATGATCTATAACCTTACACATTGGAAGCCAACATGATGCCCACACCATCATCATCATCTTCTTCTTATTCCCCACATCATCATACCATCATTACCAAAGCACAAACTAAATGAAGAAGCTATAATATAGCTTCTTCTTCCTTCAATGATGTTTGTTTGCAACATTGCATTGAGCTCTGATCTCACCTTTAGTGCCAGTGAGTGGGTTGTTCTCTGTAAGAATAGTGATGGCTCTTCCAAATTGTTTAAAGAAATAATCTTGGCTTTTTGCCATTTTCTTCACAAATGGTTTGGTTCTCTTGTCAGTTGCCAGTTGGTGGTCCACAATCAACAGACCCTTGTTGTCCAAGATGTTTCTATAGTAATTGTTGTCCAGTATCATAGGGGTACCACGGTCATTTCGCACGTACTGCACCGCCTTTGGGTCCGGGATTGCATCCGGGCACTTGTGGAGCATGTGCTCAACATGAGCCGGGTTAAGAGCCGGGTCCACTTCTGGATACAGACGGTGCACCAGCTTGACGCAATGTGTCCTACCCACACTGTGTGAACCTATATATTTCAAGAAAACCACTATCAGTTAAACTGCAAGATCGGATGGCCAGTGACCCATTAGTGATTCAAATTTTCCGTTTAAAAAAATAATAATAGTAAAACTACATGATGGTAAGATATGCATGATACATGATGGATAGCTGTTTTTTTAATGGTTTAGGATTTAGTTAAGTACTTCTAGCCAGATCGCTCGCCAATATACAAGCGAACTGACTAGAACTAGAACAAGTTCTTAGGCGGATTTAGACTAATCAAAAAGTTTTGGAATGATAGCTACCTAGTAAAGCAACAACTCCGGGGGTGTCGATTCCGATTTTCTTGAACCTTTCAAGAACAACAGTCATGCTCTCATTATGATCTGGGAGGTGTTGCTCCAAGATATCAGCTCTGCTCTTCCTACCATCTCTTCTCCCTGTTTTGAGAGGTATGTATGGCCCACCAAGCTGCAAGAACACAAATTACACATAAGAAATGCCACTTGTGAACAAATTATGAAGCAAATAACCAACTAATAACATGTGTTTTCAAACAAAGAGGAGTACAACCAACTAACTAAATAAGTAAATAACTAACTCATATTATATGATGTTCAAAAGAGAATACAGATCAAGATTTATTGACTAGTTTTAATTTTCAAACATAAGAGAATGGACTTGTTGTGTCAAGAATGACATAACATATGTTCTTAGCTATTGACTTAAATTATTGGTATTATTAGTAACTTTGTTGACCATCATGTCTAATTTGGTGATTGTCAATGTCCTACTCGGTTCTCATATTAAAAAGCACTAATTCTTCTAAACAATTAAAACCCACCCAAAAAAAACACACAAAAAAATATTTAAAAACATTATCAAATCATCGCCTAGCTACTTTTATCTTTTAATTATTAGAAGGCCCTTTGGTTTAACTTTTAACAAGTTATCTCTCCTTCTAAATAACTACTAATTCAACAAATAAGACCTAGCTACCTCTCATCCCTTTTTTTTTGTTCAAGAACAAAACTATACTTCAAAAATGACTAAATTACAATAAATTTTAAAAAGAACAAGTATCATGGTCTAATACCAACGAATCTTAATAGTATTTAAGGGAACTTGAGACCCTAAGATCTTCGGTTTAAAACCGGGTGTGATTAAAATTTACTTCTCGGGCTGGAGACAGAGGTTTTTCCAAAAATAACCAGGTTTCGTCTTGGATAAAAAATGAGTATATGAAGAGGTAATAATGCTAAACCTAAACCGAAAACATACATTTTAAGAAAAAGTATCATGGTCTAATAACCAACCCCACGTCAACATTTCTTTTCTTGTAGGAGTATCCAAAAACAGTAATAACCACCAAGAAAAGCATGTACAACAAGTAATGCATACAGAAACAAAAAGAACCAAAATCAGGAAAGATTACTATATACTGGATATCCATAAATCATGAGTTTTTAACCTTTTATAGATCGTAGATCATGCATGCAAAACGTTTAAGAAGAAAAACTAAGGAAAGAAACTGAAATATTTACCGCAACAATTCCATCCCTTCCAGAAAGTACAAGTATATCTGCACAAGATACAACTCCTGGACACTCCCTCTCCACCGCTTCCTTGATGGTTTCAAGATACCTGAAGTTTCTGAGTCCAAAGCTCCTGTCTGTCTCCTTCTCAGAAAGTGTCCTCCTTGTTGAATCCAGAAGCAGTGAAGCATCACATGACTACATGTAACCAGAAATTAAACACAATTAATCAACTGTTTTTAACAAATAAAGCATGTGGTGTTGCATGTGTAGCTATATATAGTGTGTACTATGTGCAGTAAGAGTTGTACATATATACCTCAACACCACAGTCATGGAAGATGTTTCTGAGCCAAGAGAAAGCAGTGTTCTTGTGGCGTTTGTAAAGAAGCATGACTTGTTCTTTGATGATATCTTCAGCTTGTGGGCATGAGTCTTTGTAGAAGTTGAGAACGAGTCCACCTGAGTCTGCTGACTCGGTTGACTCAGTGGTATCTGCAAGTGAAACAATGGCTGTGAGGGAGAGGAAAGCAAAGAAGATGAGAGCTTTGGGAGCCATTTTTGCTCTCTGCAGTGTGACACTTGGTTGATAGAAAAGATGGTCCTGAGGCTTCTTATATAATGGAATGGATCCAATAATGGTATATAAGATAATTGCTAAAAATAAGTCACAAGTGATATCATCAATCAATGGAGTTACTTCATCAAATTGCAAAAAGCACAGTAAGCTTTGATAAATAATTAAATACGTTTTAAAAGCTAAGATTTGATTTCTTACCCTTGGATGCTCTCGAATTTTGAAAAAGGTTAATTAAGCGGATTGTGAATAATAATTAATTTTTTCACTCTTAAAGACACCGATCGTGTAACTGACAGAGTCATGTATCATAACTTTTACGTCTTAGTTAAGGCTTAATACTCTTAGCGTCTGGTTTCTAATTTTAGCGTTGTTACAAAGTCTTTCTTATTTTCGTTTTCTTTATATAGTGTTATAGTAATGCAATTGTTTTGTGTCCGCGTTATCTCGGCGGTTTTTTTTTTGTTTTTTTTCAAGCACAACAAATTTAACTCATAAGTTGGTGGTATAATGGGTACAATGATGTAACATAGGTTTCAGGCACTAGGTTCAATATTTTAAACATTTGCCTTTTTTTTTTTGAACGACAAATTTGGATAACTGACGGGGACATTACACCACCCACCCGATCATCTTCAATCCCCATTTTTTATTCTTTTGTTACAAGTGGGACTTAAAACCAAGACCTCTTGATAAGAGGTCATACACATTTGCCACTAGGCTAAGCTAGTGGGTGTACGTTAAACATTTGCCTTCTAATTTCAACGTTGTTTTATATTTCTGTTTTTTACATAGCGTTGTAGCAATGCAACTGTTTTGTATACCCGTGTTAACTCCGTAATAACGCGCGGTAAAAAATCTAATTTAAAACAACTATAAGGTAAACTAAGTAACTTTTCTATCGATGAACACACACAACAGTAAAATATACTTGTTCTAAAACAGTAAAACCTGTTGAATAATTTTTTAAAAGCAACAAATATAACTTTTTAGAAGAAAAAATAAATCACCATAGCCTGTATTAATTTTAAAGACGTTCATCTAATACTTACTTTGTAATTTAAGCTCATACATTTTTGATAAAATAAACAGATGATATTGATATATAATTATATATCTACTCTGTAAACTTAAAATCATATAAGTTTCATAAAAATAATTAATCTTTTTAGAACGGCTTCTAAATTACACCTATAACAACACCACTTATTAATCTATCAAATACTCTACTGAAAGGTTTAAGCCCTCAACCTCTAAAATAATAGAAACGGACATCAATACTAGTTAGAGTATTTATATTATCTGGAATATTCATCTTCATTTCTATAATTTAATTTAATATCAAAATCTTTAAGTATTCTTTTAATTTTATTTAACCTATTGCATCGTATTCTCCATGTTCATATCATTCATAAACACTTATTTTCTCTCATACACTCACATAATTTGTGTAAGTTTGATAAATAGTGAAACTTTATATCTAGAGGATGTATATACACCAAACTCTATATTACATAGATGGAGATTCCAAAAAAAATAAAAAATAAGAAGAAAGCTAAAAACTTTTAAGATAGAGTTGGGAAGAAGAGTTTGTTAAAAATACGCACAAGGAAAAATTTAAACGACAATCTACCTTACTTTTACAGTTTACCTATAAACAACTTCTCAAACTAAATTATATTAATTTTTTCTACTCTTAAATAACTTTCCGAATTAAATTACTATCAATATTTTGATTTGAAACCAAAAACCTCCGACTAAGTAAGAGAGAAAATTCTATACTAAATGGATTAGTATCAGTAGACACTAAAGAATAATTACATGATGACACTATAAATGTTATTTTTAAAATATTAAAAAATTAGTTTTATGAGATTCCCCAAGTCTTGACTTTTTTTAAGAATTTATTGCTTGCCTATACACGTTGTTGATTTTAATATTTAAAGGTCGCGGTCATCTCACCCAAGCAATTAACACACGAATCTTTCCCTGTAAAAAACTTTGTTTATAACATATTCTTTTTAACATTAAGCTTTAGTCTTAAGATATAGTCTCTTATGTGTAATGTGTCATTTTATGATGGTGAAAACGTTCCTTTCTAAGCACGATAAGGAGCGCAACGAGTCATTTTGTGATGATGTTTTCGTGCAAAAGCTGAAAAAATGATAAGACCTAGAGGGTGTGATGGGTTGGTTCTTGTATTACGTATTGTCTGAGAATTTAAAACCTATAAGAAAATTAAAAGTTATTAGACAGTTTTACTTTGTTTATACTTTTAAATCTAAAATTTGTTTATGGATTATCATTTTAAACATTTTATACCAAAGAAAATAAGTTAATAATTGTTGGATGGATGGATTAGTAATTGGTTACTCGTATAGTGAACTGACCACCGACGATTTTAGATTTTTAGTTGGGAATTGGGACCACCTTTAATTTATTCCATTTTCAGCCATGGGTCCCAGCCTTTATCTTTTTCCATGGCTTTAAATAACTTATTATGAGGTGTCCTCAGCCGCCCTCATGCATCGCACGTGACTATCTAACCCTCACGTCACGTGTCGTCGTCAACCGGAAATAGACGCCGTTTATAATTATAGTTGGGGTGTTAAATATTCATTCACGTTTAAACTAGCAGCTTGCTTGTTGTCTAAATAGTTAGTTCTATGTATTATTATTGTATATGACGTGTCAGGTGAAGCTTAAGAAGTTATCGGTCGTTAGCTAGCTTCACCGGTGCCAAAGTTTCCTCTTTTTTAGGTTTGAAACATGACGATTTGGCTGAATTTGATCGAAAGATTCTGTTACGAAATAGCCAAGTATTACGACAGTCTTCGGACTTTGAGTTGTTTGGCATTCGTAAGGCGTCGGTTGTTTCTCCGGTGAAGTGTAACAAATGTTATGTGGCTACTACAATGTTTTTATTTTCCATGAAATGTCACGAAACTTATGAAAAATCATAGAAACTTATTTATGTTGAATTTCTTATATATATATGGGAGAGATATAATGAAAAACCTCTACGAGTTTGGAAAACCGTGAAAACCAAGCTAAAACGTCCCTAAAACGATTTTTTTTGTTCAAATTTTTTATTTAGTGATTCTATGCGTTAATACAAACCCAATGATGAAAAAAAATCAAAAAAACGCCGAGTAGGTTTTTTTTTTAAAATTTCCGAAATCTGACTTTACGTTATGTTACGTATGTAAACTACCTCTGTTACATATGTAACATCAGTTATAAAATACATTTTTTTTTAAATTTACTAGGCGTTTTTTTTTTTAAACTTTTTTGCATAAATGAGGTTTTTTTTTTTAACTTATAGAGTCACCATAAAAAAAATCGGAACAAAAAATGAATTTTTTAGTTTGGTTTTCACGGTTTTCCAAACTCGGAGAGGTTTTCATTTTATCCTTCTCCTATATATATATATATATATATATATATATATATATATATATATATATATATATATATATATAGAGGGGATGGATATAATGAAAACCACTTTGAGTTGGAAAAACCGTAGAAACTACCACAAAACGATTTTTTTTTCTTTAAAATTTTTGTAGTGATTATATGCATTAATACAAGCTCTATGGTGAAAAAAAATCAAAAAAACGCCTAGTAGTTTTTTTTTAAAAAAAATTCCCGAAATCTGACGTTACGTCATGTTACATATATAAAAAAAATGTTACATATGTAAAATGCTTTGTTACATATGTAACAAAATCTGTAAATAATTTTTAAAAAAAATCTTTAGGCGCTTTTTTTTTTCACAAAAACCATTAAAATGAATGTAGAATCTATAAAAAATACATCTAAAAAAAATAACAAATTTTGAACGTCTTTTTTGGCCGGTTAACCTCTTTTTGCAAAAAAATCGGTTCTTAAATATTTTTTTAAAAAATGTAGTCAGCGTTTTATTTTTTATTTTTTTCATAAAGGGTGTTTTTTTTAAGTTAAAGAGTCACCATAAAAAAAATCGGAACAAAAAATGAATTTTTTAGCTTAGTTTTCACGGTTTTTCCAACTCGGAGAGGTTTTCATTTTATCCTTCTCCTATATATAGAATGATATATATATATATATATATATATATATATATATATATTATATATATATAATGGAGTTGATAAAAATTCTGGTGCCCCTAAATCCATTGGACCCGACGCATATGCAGTGGCGTACCCAAGGCTTAGCCTTGGGGTTCGCCCGACACCCATGAATTTTTGCCGCGTTCTAGTATATATCCGATTTTTTCTAAACCGAACCCCAAGAAATTTGGTCACCGAACCCCATGAAATTTTATACCAACCCTCAACTTTAAAAAAAATTAATTTCTAGTATAAAAAAATGATTCGACACTAATGAGCCCAACAATATTAATATATTGAACTCAATAACCATTCCCCAATTAATAAAAAAAATGAGTCTTTGAGAATCCATTGGATAGATTGGTAGAAGACTACTTTATTTTTACTTTTTAGTTATGTATTTGTATAGATTTGATCATTTGAGATATTCAGAATTTATTTTGTGCATTGAGAATTCACACGGTGGTCACAAAGTTGGTTTTTTATCATGTAACGCGAATCGACCCGACCCGAACTAGTTTAAAAAGATTTGTATATAGCGGTGGACGATCGAACTCCGAAAATTTCCGAACCCCATCCAAAAATTCCTGGGTTCGCCACTGCGCATATGCACCTCCTGCGCCATCTCAGGGCCGGCCCTGCACACAACATTTCAATTATGCTCATTGATCGGCAACGATTATCTTATTACCCGAGTATCTAACACTCTAACAGTGAGCAAAGCATTTAATCCAGCCCACATCCAATGTTGTGGCCCAGTATAATTGTCTCACATAGTCACATCCATGATCCAATAGTGCTTATTCAACAGAACCAGACGTGGGCTACAATAAAGGCCCACCAGGCCATGCTGGCCCAATACATCAGCACACGGATAACGGCCCAATATCGTTTTTATAATTACACTAAAAGAGGTGTACAACCAAATCCGTTTGAGAACCGAAACCGGCTATAAAACCGAACTGACCTGATGACCAAAGCGGTTTCTCGACTCAACCGTTGTTTAATACTGATTTGGGATTTCACATCAAGGTATTACATGTTTAGAAACGGGTTTTGACCGCTGTAATAAAAATAAAAAATAAAAAACTAGCCATTAAATATCCATTAAACATCAAGGTACTATATGTTTAGAAACGGGTTTTGATAACCTTTATTTGATCCGACTAATTCAAGAGATGCTCCAAACGCGTTATAATCATGTAAGTCTTGCTACTATTAGACATGGTTGTTTAAACAAGTCAAAAAATGCTAAAAATAAAATAATTTGTTAAGGATTTAAAAAGTTACAATTCAATGTGAATTTTACTTGCGATGTTTGGTCGCTCCATAAGGTTCACCCGAGATTTATAACTTAAGTTACCACTAATTGCATAAAACCCAATATGTGATAGATGATAAAGTTGACCATTGCACTTGAATTGAATGGATATACCATTGATGAAAATTCATTTTGTATTTTGGACAAAAGTAATTTAAACTTATAAATTAGAAAACAAACTAATTTCAATATGATTTGTAACCGGTTATAGCATCATAATATAGAAAAGTGCTAACAGAAGTGACGATGAGAATTACAATTGAATTTTTTATTTTAATATTTTATCATAAAACCCATTTGATATTATTTAGTAAGAAAATGTTTATATGAAAATAGAAATCAAACGGACAATAAGCTTTGTCTCTAACTCTTTAATGTTAAAGTCATAAAATTAAAGATATCAAATATAAATGATATAAACATATTATAAACATATCTTATCAACTTAATTTTAGGTGATGATTGATTTACTCCATTAGAATATGTTTATCAACATAATTTGTATTCTTCAAACCTTTAGCACCTCATCCACTCCTTTGTTTGATTATCGATTTATCTCCACTAGCCAGAACGAATTTAAATTCACCTTTTTACTGTTTAGTTGAGTTTTTAAATTGATATGGATAAAGTTGTTAAAGTTTCTAACATGATTGATATGTATCTAACTCTAGGATAAACTACCGTAATCAAATAAAATATGTGATTAGTCTGGGGTCCTATTTATACACCTCTATACGCCGCGTATAGGTTTATTATAGAGGGGGTGAGTATTTTTGTTTTTTCTCTATACACCGCGTAAAGGGGTGTAAAATTAAAATGTTAAGGTGTAAGTATAGAATCAGCCTTATTCTGTATCTTAATAACTATCACATATTTAAAGGAACTTAACGGGTTTTAGTTGAGTTTATAAGTTTTAGGTAGTTTGTGTCAATAAGTAGAAACTACAGGGACTGTTTTGTAAATTTTTGTATGATCGTTTCATAGCCGTTAGGTTGTTACTCATCGGTTGTTAAATTGAGCTCTGATCATTGTAATTCTCAACATTCATCAAATTCAATAAGATTTCTTCATTTTTCGTTTGTCAAATTGTGCTCTCAATTTTCGTTTCTGTGATTCATTTGGTATCAGAGCGAAGGTATTTGGCCGATTGCTCGTTCGATGATTGTCAATTTGGGCGTTCATCAAATTGGTCAAAATTGACGGGGATCAGTGATCCTCCCGTGTTCGCGACAAGATTCATCGATTCATCTTGTCTCCTCGAAGACCATCTCCTCATCGATTGCAAAGGGAAGCAATGGGAGATGCTGTTGCGAATCAAGGAGGAAATCGGCAAGTGGTGAATAATTACACCACGATTCCTCTTCAATGTCCGATCCTGACAGAGAGTAATTACACAATTTGGGCCGTAAAACTCAAAGCCATCTTTAATGTTCACGGATTGTGGGAAACTATTGAGCCAACTGAAGGAGCAGATGTAGATCCCAAGAAGAATTCGGCTGCAATTGCGTATTTGTATCAAGCTTTACCCGAAGATCTGATAATCCAAATTGCTAGTTTAGAATCTGCTAAAGAGGTATGGGATTCTATTAAAACTAGGCATGTAGGGGTTGATAGGGTAAGAAAGGCAAGGTTGCAGACTTTGAAGGCTGAGTATGAGGCTTTAAAAATGAAGGAAAATGAAAGTATTGATGAATTTGCAGGCAAGTTAAGTACTATTGCAACAAGATCTTCTGATCTTGGTTCAAAGATTGCAGAAGGCACCTTGGTTAGAAAATTATTAGATTCAGTTCCTGAAAGGTTCTTGCATATAGTTGCCTCAATAGAGCAATTTATTGATCTTGATACAATGTTGTTTCAAGAAGCAATAGGCAGGCTTAAGGCATTTGAAGAAAGAACAGGAATGAAGAAGAAGGTGACTTCAAGTAAAGAAGATCATCAGCTGCTTATGACCTATTCAGAATGGCAAAACAAGTATAAAGATGCCAAGGTCAAGAAGACTTGGGAGAAGAACAAGGGTAGCAGCAGGAATGATGACAGGGGATCTTTCAATGATAAGGGTAAAATTGGAAATAACCAGTCTAAAGGTTCAAAGTATGGTTCTAAGCAGTTCAATAAACCAAAGAAGGACAAATCCAAAGTCAAATGTTTCAAGTGTGATCAGTTGGGGCATTATGCCAGTGAATGTGCCAAAGTAAAAGTGAAAGATCAAGATCAAGAGGTGTTTCTTTCACAAACAGCAGATGAGGAACCTGCACTATTACTTGTGACCATGGACCAAGGCAGCAAGGAAAAGAAAGTGTCATTGGATGAGTCAAAGGTTATACCAAGCAGGTTCAAGGCTGAGCAAGGGGAAGAACTGTGGTATCTTGATAATGGAGCTTCTAATCACATGACAGGTATGATATCCTACTTTTCTTTTATTGACAAAAGCATTTCTGGTAATGTGAAGTTTGGAGACCTCTCTAGTGTAGAAATAGCAGGTAGGGGTAATATTGTCCTTCAAGGAAAAACTGGTGAACAAAGAGTGTTGACTAATGTCTATTACATTCCCTCCTTGAAAAGTAACATTTTAAGTCTTGGACAGTTAACTGAGAATGGATGTGAGGTCAGGATGAGAGAGAATCATTTGTGGCTATATGAGAATACTGGTAGGCTTCTAATGAAGGTTAAAAGAGCTTCTAATAGGCTTTATAAAATAAGTTTGAAAACAGGAGCCCCTATGTGTTTTCTTGCAGGCATTACTGATGATTCATGGCTGTGGCATGGTAGGCTAGGTCATATAAATTTTCAGGCCATAGAATCTATGACTAAAAGTGAAATAGTCTTAGGTGTGCCTAGAATTAGGAATTATGCTCAAGTGTGTGATGCATGTCTTGCAGGAAAACAAACTAGACAACAGTTTCCTAAGGAATCTTTTTATAGAGCTAAACATCCTTTAGAACTCATATCCATGGATTTGTGTGGACCTATTACTCCATCTACCAAAGCTGGAAATAGGTATTTCATGCTAATGGTTGATGGCTATAGTAGGTATATGTGGGTGTATATGTTGACTAGTAAAGATCAGGCATTACTGATGATTCATGGCTGTGGCATGGTAGGCTAGGTCATATAAATTTTCAGGCCATAGAATCTATGACTAAAAGTGAAATAGTCTTAGGTGTGCCTAGAATTAGGAATTATGCTCAAGTGTGTGATGCATGTCTTGCAGGAAAACAAACTAGACAACAGTTTCCTAAGGAATCTTTTTATAGAGCTAAACATCCTTTAGAACTCATATCCATGGATTTGTGTGGACCTATTACTCCATCTACCAAAGCTGGAAATAGGTATTTCATGCTAATGGTTGATGGCTATAGTAGGTATATGTGGGTGTATATGTTGACTAGTAAAGATCAGGCATTTGACTGTTTGAGAAAGTTTAAAACAGGAATAGAAAAGAAGTTGGGTTATAAAGTTAAGACTTTGAGATCTGATAGAGGAGGAGAGTTTACCTCTAGTGAGTTTTCACAATTTTGTGAGGAAAATGGAATAGATAGGCAGTTAACAGCTCCTTATTCTCCTCAACAAAATGGTATGGTTGAGAGAAGAAATAGGACTATAATGAATATGACTAGAAGTTTGTTAAAAGCTATGACTATTCCTGATTCATATTGGGCAGAGGCTGTTAGGCATTCAGTTTATTTGTTGAATAGACTTCCAACAAAAGCTTTAGAAAATTCCACTCCTTATGAACAAATCAAGGGTAGAAAGCCAAATCTTAGTCATTTGAAGATATTTGGTTGCATAGGACATGTAAAGCATGTGAAACCAGGTCTTAAGAAATTAGATGACAGAAGTTCACCTATGGTTTATTTAGGTGTTGAAGAAGGAACCAAAGCTCATAGGATGTTAGATGTTAATAATGAAAGGATTGTTATTAGCAGGGATGTTAAATTTGAGGAATATAGGAAATGGGACTGGGTGAGTGGTAGTGTGAAAGAAAAGGAGGTAAATATTGATTGGGATAAAGTTAGCAGTTTAAGTAAACCAGGAGAGTTTCTAGAGAATGTTAATAATATCCTAGGAGAGGAACATGAGCATGATGATCATGAAGGAGAGGTTAGTCAGAGTGATGATAGTGATCAAGAAACTGGTTTTGCAGGAGATTATAGTGATCAAGTTCATCATGAACCTGATAATGAACAGGTGATAGAAAGTGATCAAGAATCTATTGGTCATCATGATGTTCAGGTTAGAAGAACTGGAAGGAAATCAGTTTTACCAGGTCATTTTAAGGATTTTGTTCTTGATAATAGGCTTAAACAAACTAAGCAAAAACAGGATGATAGTGAACAAGTTGAGCTATTGCTAACTCAGGAGGAAGAACCTATTAGGGTAAGTGATGCGATTAAAAGTGAGAAATGGAAGGCAGCAATGAGAGAAGAAATAAGTGCCATTGAAAGGAATAAAACATGGAACTTGGTTGAATTGCCTAAAGGATATAAACCTATAGGACTTAAATGGATTTTTAAAATCAAAAGAGATGAAAAGGGAAATCTAGTTAAATATAAGGCAAGACTTGTTGCTAAGGGTTATGTTCAACAATTAGGTGTCGATTATGAGGAGGTATTTGCACCAGTTGCAAGAATAGAAACTATTAGATTGCTGTTGGTTTATGCAGCTAGAATGGGGTGGTTAGTGTTCCATCTAGATGTTAAAGCTGCATTTTTGCATGGGGAACTTAGTGAAATTGTCTATGTAAGTCAACCTGAGGGGTATATAAGGAAAGGTCAGGAGCATAAAGTTTATAAATTGAATAAGGCTCTCTATGGATTGAAACAAGCTCCTAGAGCTTGGAATGTGAAGTTAGATAAAGTTTTAAAGGGTCTAGGATTCAAAAGGTGTAGACTTGAGCAGGCTGTGTACATAAGAAAGGAAGGTAAGTCTACTATCATACTAGGAGTATATGTGGATGATCTTTTGTTAACAGGAAGTAGTCAAAAGGAAATAGACAGGTTTAAGAATCAAATGAAGGAACAGTTTCAGATGACAGACCTTGGTTTGTTAACTTACTATTTGGGAATTGAAGTAGTTCAATCAAGGGATAGTATAGTCATTAAGCAGTCAGCATATGCTAAGAAATTAATTAAGCTTGCAGGGTTAGAAGAATGCAATGAAACTAAGGTTCCTATGGAGTTTGGTTTAAAATTAAGCAAAGATGTGGGAGGAGAGGATGTGGAAGCTAGTGAATATAGGAAGTTGATAGGATCATTGAGGTATCTAACACAAACAAGACCAGATCTGTGTTTTTCTGTTGGTTTTGTTAGCAGGTTCATGCAGGAACCTAAGGAGGAGCATATGAAGGCTGTTAAACATATACTCAGGTACATCAAAGGGACCATTCACTATGGAATAGAGTATAAGAAGGTTCTTGGTCCTGGTTTGATTGGTTTCAGTGATAGTAATCATCTGTTTGATAGTGATGATGGTAGATCAACATCAGGAAATGTATTTTTCTTTAATGGGTCTATTATAAGCTGGCATTCTCAGAAGCAGAAAATTGTTGCTTTATCTAGTTGTGAAGCAGAATTTGTTTCAGCAAATGGAGCAGCTTGTCAAGCTTTGTGGCTGAAAGGTTTAGTCAAAGAAATCACAGGAGAAGATCAAGGTCCTGTGATGATTTTTGTGGATAACAAATCTGCTATAGCTTTGATGAAGAATCCAGTGTTCTTTGGTAGATCAAAGCACATTAGTTTGAGATACCATTTTATTAGGCAGTGTATTGAGCAAGGTCAAATTCTTGTTGATTTTGTAAGTGGAAGAAATCAGAAAGCAGATGGGATGACAAAAGCTCTAGCAAGACAAAGGTTTGAAGAAATGAGAAAGTTACTTGGTGTAACTGAGTTTAAATCAAAACAGTGACAGTTAGTGAATTTTACTAATGATTAATTCTTGGAAGGAATTTTGACACACTAGCATGTGTAAATCCATTGGATCACTGACATGTGGTGCTAATGTTTGAAATTCTTGAAGGGTTTTAATAGTTAGTAGTTTAAAGTTGCTGTTAGTTGAGAATTAGGGGGGAGAATAAAGGAACTTAACGGGTTTTAGTTGAGTTTATAAGTTTTAGGTAGTTTGTGTCAATAAGTAGAAACTACAGGGACTGTTTTGTAAATTTTTGTATGATCGTTTCATAGCCGTTAGGTTGTTACTCATCGGTTGTTAAATTGAGCTCTGATCATTGTAATTCTCAACATTCATCAAATTCAATAAGATTTCTTCATTTTTCGTTTGTCAAATTGTGCTCTCAATTTTCGTTTCTGTGATTCAATATTTACACGAGCAATATTATATTAATATATTTCTGTCTTATATCCTTGGAAGACATTGATGCCGGTTATACACATATACCTACCATTCGTCACTCTCTTTTTTAACAGCTAATTATTAATGCCCGATTACTCCGGATAACCCCAATAGCTTAAAGGACATCCACACCTGGGGACTGCAAATGACATAGTCATACACTCACGGGTGTTTGGTGACCAAGATGACACACCAATCGAGCCTATTTGAGGTAAAATCCACATTTGCGAACGGTTGGGTGATAAAAGCTCTGGGCTCAAAGATCGAACTAGTCTCATATCATCACCAATACCACTAGGACAAGTCATAAATAGTGTCACCCTCGTGTGTCTTTTCACCTGTATACTTATGTGTATCTAGTTTTTTTACAGATACCCACATAGGGTATGGGTATAAAAAAGAGTAAGTTATTTTTATTTAGAAAAGTTAAGGCATATAGAATAATTTTAGGATATCAAATAATAACCAGTAATGAATAAGTAACCCATAATATTAAATAAACCGTTATAATTTACAAAAGGCCCTTATTTATACTAACCAAATTTAAAAATGAAGAAACCTAAAACCAATAATATATTAAAACTTAACTATAGTTTAATACTAACTCTATTAAATAACTAATAAAACTTTATTAATTAACCCTAACTATTGCATAGTGACAAAAATAGTCACATAAAGTTACTTAATTATTTAATTTATGGTTCTTTTACTTTTTTGTTAGAACTGAACACACACTCACTAATCAATCTACTTTTAAATTACAAAGAAACACTAAAGTCATCGATTTAACTCATGACATCTATTATAAGAGGCTTACACCTCTACTAAATGGGCTAGTCTCTCGTAATTGATTCGGGTTATTTTATATAATTTTTGTTCCTGTTACTTAATTATTTATATGATATTCTTAGAGACTTAGAGTATAACAAAATATGTGGCATAAAGCTTTAAACTCGTAATATACAATCTTGGAACAAAGTTTCCATATTGGTTTGTGGAATACTATTCTCTTTGACTTGATCGACTTCATCTTGAAAATATATCCATTCAACAAACCCCAAAAGAGGTTCATTTTTTTTAAAGACCTAATATGCTTATTCCAATATTTTGTTACGTCTGTAGGTTTTATTGTTTCGGATTGGTCTAAATATCTTTCTTTTTCTAAATATTTTGATCATGTATAAGTGATTGCTAAATCGAAACATTTCGATGATTCTATTCTGATTCGCTCAGATTATTTATAGAGATTACAAGAACAAAATATGCAAATATGTTATGAGCTAAAAGTGTATCAGATTTTTAATCAAAGACTGATCGTCTTTATATATTAGAATGAAATACTCGAGAGATAATTGCAATTGTTCATGAAAAGATGTCAAGACCGATCGTCTTTATATATTAGGATGAAATATTCGAGAGATCATTGTAATTGTTCATGAAAAGATGTCAATTGATGATTATTACCATCGACAATTATATGGGTACATTAGCATCAAACACTAGTTAAAATTCCATTAGAGTTTAATAATTAAGTGACAAGTTGCTACTGATAATAACGTACAATTGATGATTGTAACGTTTTTAACAATGACGACTTTAAGATTTAAGGATAGAGGAGATGGTTACCTAATTAATTGTTGAAGTCGTGTTTTGTTATATAAAACTAAAGATTTGTGGAATCATATGTTCATGCTTACCTCATTCTTATTTTACTATTTGATGAGAATAATATATATTTATTAGTTTATAAAAATAACACCAAGTACAATCATTGGTATATTTTATTATATTATTACTTTGAGGTGATGAGGTGATTCTAAATTTAAAAATATAGAAACTTTGTTTGCATGCTAGGATTCTCACCTCATTTTTTATATCTATTTTATCATTCAACTTAACAAGATCATTAAAACTCACTCAATTTTATTTCTCATGTGTATATCTCTATTCATAAAACTTTGATGAAACGTTCACTATAGTTCTTTATGCCGGATCATTAATATTTGTTTCTATATTTATTACTTTTATATATGTTGTGATTTATGTGAGTAATAAAAAGGAAAAAAAATTAGAAAAATAGTAAGTAAGTATTGTTTAATGAATATGGATAGATATTGAGAATGGGATGTATATAAGATTTTAAAAAATAAGTTATAAAATTATAAAAATAATGATTTTAGTTAAATTGCAAGAAAAAACATGAATACAACTTTGAATGGGGACAAGATTTGGGAAGACTTTCATTTAAAAATTGTTTTATGTTGGGTAGAGTCGTGTAACATAACTTTTAGGTTATAGGCTTAACATCTTGAGTGTTTGGTTTCTAAAGTTAACGTTGTAACGTAGTCATTTTATATTTGTGATTGAGTCGTTTGAGTTTGACAAAAAAATTGGTGTGTTTTTTTTTATAATAGGTACACACAAATCTTCTTAAGTAAAGTAATGTAACGTAGATTTTGATTTGAAGCGTTATTATCGTCACACGTTTTTATTATTTTGATTTTCTTTACATACCGTTATACGGCTTTGTATGCCAACGCTATCCACACGAAAACGCGTCAGTAGCAATCTAGTTGAGACTAAAAAGGTACTTTGTGAGAATATTATTACTATATAAATAAAATATATTTTATCATGAATGGTGGTATATTTTTATTCATAACTTGTCACATGGTAGCAGGTCATAGTTATTTGTTTTTTTTAGTTTTTTAGTAATTTTTATACTGATTTTATTTTTTTAAAATTATTTTTAGTAATTTGCTCCATTTATGATAGTCATGTGGCAATTTATGCTTAGGTTTTTTATTCTTGGCTTGCCATGTAACAAGTCACGGTTAATTCTTTTTTACTTTTTAAAGCATTTCTTTAGTTTTTATTGTAGTTTCACAAAATTGACTCATTTTAATGGTTGTACAAATGTAATAATACATCACGGATTACACAAAACGTTTATATGCAACAACACGTACTATTCTTGGTTTGCCACGTGAAAGGTTATGATTAATTCATTTTTTAGTTATTGTTTTTAGATCGAGTTTGAAAATCGTTTCTTTGATTTTAGTTTTAGTTTCACACCGCTAATTTTATTTTGATGTTTGTAAAAACACAATGAAACGTTACGAGTTATATAAAACGAACACGTGGGTACACTCCAATATCTAGTTGGAACATATATTTACGAGCGGAGATAATGTTAGTTTTGAACTAAGTCATATGGTTATTAAATTCTAAAAGAATCATGAACTTTAAATCTTAAACTAGAATTACGTCATATAGTTATTAAATTCTAAAAGAATCATAAACTTTAAATCTCAAACTAAATTATATGTTGTGGGTTTTCTCTATATGAACGTAGACGTTGGATCATCACACTTTCAGATTACTGATGAAACGGAGAACCATCAGCAAATTAATATTTACAATTACACTAAATAACACCATTTGTCTGGGTTTGAACTCAGAACATTCACCTAAGAGGACAATGCCTCTACTAAGTGAGCTACTCCCATATTATAATAATAAAAAATAAAAATAAAAAAAGATAAGCTTTTTAATAAATGATATGTGGTTTATTAGTATTAAACTATTATTAGTGTATGTTAGAAATGATAAATGTGTCCCTTTTGAGTCATCAAAGGGTTAAGCTTAATAATGAATAGATATATAGGTTTTTTCTTTTTTCTCACATTTTTTATTATAAAACCGAAAGGTAACATACATGACCTAAGTCAACACGCAGGAAAGGCGGGCAACAAGCTGCGCCGCCAACCCTTTTTGAATAGCAAACCCTAGCCGTATAAAAACAACATTCTTCAATCTAGAGGTTGCACTGTTCCCGCGCATGACGTTTTGGATCCGGTTCAACATGGTCACCGCCTCTGACTCAAGATGACCAAATGTATCGAAGGCGAAAGGAACAAACACATGTTGGTTTTCAATGCACGCTTTCTCATGTTTGTTAACTTTTCCAGCCGCTGCCCTGGACGCCGCCTGACCCGCTGAGAAGGTGCTGACCCTTAGACCCACAAGAAGGAAAACCCCTATTAAATCGACACAAGCGTGTTCTGATAAGGATCCACAAGAAAGCAATTAAAATATCAAATGCCTTATACCTCAAAACATTTTCATCTCTTATTCTTCTTCTTCTTCGTTCTTTTTTTTTATGACAAAAACTTGATTAATGGGTTAAAAAGAAGCTAAAACCTTAAAAAATACAAGAAATAAAACACACACAACACCATCATATCATCAGACACAAAGAGGTAGTAACAACAACAAAAATAGTCAAGACCTTGACTAACATAAAAAACACACCATTAAGACAATTCTATCATTTTCTTATTTGTTCTTCTAGAAATCCATAAGTAACCTAAAACCTTCGCATCCTCGACAATCTTCTCGGCACTCGTTTGTGTACCCTTAAACATGCACCATGCAACCACCATAATCAATATTAATCATCTCGCTACACACCTTTTTCTTCATTGTGACCCCTTTATCAATCCCGCTTGTTGGAGAAGTTCTTTAATGGAAGTTGCAATAATTGGTTGGACTTGGCACCATGCCCAAAACCTATTCCAAACCTCCTTAACTAGAACGCAATCAAGAATAAATGTACCACTGACTCTCCATCTGCTCCACACATTCAACTGCTCACATATTGGACTGTTATCCCCCTTGATGTCATCGCTTTTCTGACCGGAACCCTTCCCATTTCGAGTCTCCACATCAAAATGTTAACTTTTTCTGGCGATAGCCATTTGTGTCACGGGAAATTACAAAAAAGGCACATGGATTGCTTGACGATAGAAATACCATTTGAGATCTTTGACACTTTAACATTCCATCGGTTGATGCCTCCCATTTCCCTGTATCACTTTACATAGAGAAGGTAATGGGCGAGAGCATTTGTACGTAAGGCATTTAGCTCCCGCACTTTCCTTGAATTCGCCGGAGCTCTCCTCCACCTCCATTGCCATAAACTAGATCCATTCCTACAAAACTACAAACTGTCACAACACAATTTTTGGAACTAGTTAACTCAAAAAGTATAGGGAACTTCATAGCTAGGGGTTCATCGCAATAATCCACAGATCAATCCAGAAGCGAATCTCTTTGCCATTTACGCTAGAATCCCCCTAGCTAAGATATGATATAAATAGATATAGAAGTTTTTTCCCCACATTTTTCAATGAAAACAACACCATCCTTAACTAAACACTTTTGATAATCTATTTTCAAAATTTATTCAAGAACTTTTGATTGTTTAAAGTAAATGCAATAATATTACATAGTTATTTCTAATTATATAATATACAATCATAATGAATAATTCAAATACAAAAGTAATACAATAGGAAAATACGTTATAAGTCACATGAATTACATCTTCAAAGGTAGGTAGTGTATCAAAGTATTAGCGGGTGGGATTCTGATTCTTTTGATTTATTATTTATAAAGTATTTGGATATTATTATTTTTCTTTAAATTTATTACGAGTCATCAATAAAACCTTTTAATAATAAGCTTCTAGCGATGTATTAGTGTGTTTGAAGTGATGTGTTTAGACCAAGACTAAATATTGTATCATTCATGTTAGTGACGTAGAAATTTGACTTGAGTGTAGGAAAACTATCTAGTTTCTACTCCTCTAATAAAACATTACATGATTTTGACACTTATCATCTTTATATTCATTTTCATAGTAATACACGATATATATACAACAACCTATAAAACTAGACTAACAATCTCCCCTAGGTTGTTGTATGTAATTGTTGTTGGACTTAATTCCAACTTAACGGGTTGCGAGCTCATGCAAACCTAGCTACCCCTAATCTATTTATTATCTAAAGAGAGTTGGTAATTATCTAGGAACCTAATTTAATTCCTTAAAGGATATAATAATTATTTTAGAAGTTGTATTAGGGTTATGAGATCTTTTCTTGAGAGTCAGGTTTTTGTTCTCCTATAAATATATCTTGTACTCGAGCATATGGGTCAAGAGTGATTATTGTAATCTGGAGTTTTGAGACTATTTTCTCAAGGTATAATAATATTGTGAGTTTACTAAATATTAGGGTGTTTGATAGGGACTTGAATTGTATTGGTATAACGACTATAGTGTTTCCATCTACCAAGTCACCATAGTACTTTCTCCAATCGCCTTACCAATCCAATGCCTTAGACCACCACTCTCTCAAACAGATGAGCTTCTTCTTGAAGATCATCTCCCGTTTCATAGTGCATTTTGTTTTGATTGAGTACACGCAAATTCATTTCCTCGAAAGTGAACATATCCATTGGATCGTAGATGTAGATGTGTTTAGTTTCCCCAGCTTGGATTGTTAAACTTGGAGAGCGTTTACAAGTGAATCACAACCCAAATTTACAGCCTTGTATATACTGATCTCCACCAAGAACCTGACTTGACTTACTGTTCGATCTTGAAGAACAATAATGAACTCACACAATTGGTCTTCTAAACTTTGCACAAAGGCTTCTGTCGATAGGAACAATAATAAAAGAAAACTGACTTTTATTAATTGAACTTGGATACATTCTGATTAATATCCTAACCTATTTATATAAGACAAATAAACTTGGCCACCAAGTTGAATAGCCGACTTACAAAAAAATAATAAAGCTATAATTATCTACTAATAAGATAAACACCAAAATAATAAAAGATAAACATAATCTTTTAATTATTTAAATCTCCTCCACCGCCCCTCGAGATTTACCGAACCGCCCTTAATAGCTAAATATCGTCTCGTTTAATACTCCCTCTCGATATTAGCTTCCACCATGCCCATGTCTTCACAAAACTTTATGATCTTTTCTTTAGACAAACTTTTGGTAAACATGTCGGCCATTTGCTCCAAAGTATTAATATACTTGAAATCGATTTCACCTCGCAAGACCTTCTCACGTATGAAGTGGTAGTGAACTTCGATATGCTTAGTACGGGCATGAAAAGTTGGATTTTCAGCCAACAAAATAGAAGATAGATTGTCACCAAACATAGTTACCTTGGCCTTTACCTCTTGATTCAACTCTTTCAACAATTGAGTAAGCCACACACACTCTTGAGCCGCCATTGCTGCTGCTCGGTATTCGGCTTCGGTAGTTGATAGTGACACAGTCGGTTGTCTTTTGCTACACCAAGACACCGCTCCCGATCCTAAAATAAACACATATCCCGTCGTCGAACGTCGGGTAGATATATCTCTAGCATAATCCGCATCACAATAACCAATTAGCTCCAAACTAGTCTCCCTCTTAAACTTTATACCGTAAGTAGGAGTAGACTTTACATATCTTAGCACACGCCGAATTGCATCCAAGTGAGGCTTCAAGGGTTTTTGCATAAATCGACTTAAGACACTTACCGCAAAGGTGATATCCGGCCTAGTCAACGTGAGGTAGATGAGACTACCGATCAATTGTCGGTACATTGTAGCGTCTTCAAGTTCTTTTCCCTTGTCTTGTTGCAATTGCAAGTTGACTTCCATAGGAGAATAAGCTGGTTTCGAGCACTCCATCCCAAACTTGACTAATAAGTCGACAACATACTTGTGTTGATGTAGAATTATGCCATCATCCACATATTTTAACTCTAACCCCAAAAAATGGCTTAACTTTCCAAGGTCCTTCATATGAAATCTAGTACATAGGTTGATTTTTAGTTGATTTATCACATGAATTAAATCACCCGTGATGATTAAATCATCCACGTAAACTAGAACCACCGCCACTTTATTTCCTTCGGTTCGAACGAATACACTAGTGTCGGCCATTGTTGGAACAAAATCATTAAGTTCTAAAAACTCACCAATCTTACCAAACCATGCTCTTGGTGATTGCTTCAACCCGTACAACGCTTTCTTCAATTTACACACACGATTAGGAAATTGTTTGTTGACGAAACCGCCCGGTTGCTCCATATAGATTACTCGATCCAAGTCTCCATAAAGAAAAGCATTGCTCACATCCATTTGCCACAAACTCCATTGTTTACTCGCGGCTATAGCTAAAATCACACGAACGGACGTAAGTTTAGCTACCGGACTGAAAGTATCTTCATAATCGATGCCATATTGTTGCGAGAAGCCCCTAGCGACTAGTCGGGCTTTATACCGTTCAATGGACCCGTCGGCTTTTCGTTTAATTTTAAAAACCCATTTATTTGATATGGGCTTAACATCTTTAGGTTTGTCTACCAGGTCCCACGTTTGGTTTTCACTTAATGCCTTCAGTTCAGATTCCATCGCTCTTTTCCAATTTAGGTCTAACAGAGCTTGTTCGACAGTCTCTGGTTCGGATTCCACACCTTCGACGATGGCTACATTGGCGTATTTAGGGTTAGGCCTCTTCATCCTTTCTGATCGCCAAGGACCTGGACGCTGACCTTGCTCGCCATTACCTGTTGCGCTTCGATTTTGGAATGCTCCTGATTTCCACGAGTTAGACCTGACCGATTCAGGGCTAGACGAACTTGGAGATTCTCTTGATGATGTTGAACCAGTTCGAGACTCGACATTGGTACCTTCAGAAGCTTCGATTTCAACTTGTTCTTCATTGAGTTCTATTGGGAGTCTAACATGCAATTCCTTCTTCAATTCATCAGAATCGGGTAAGTTTTCTTGTGTATTTGACCACCATGAGGAAGCTTCATCAAAGATTACATTTCTAGATATGTAGACTTTATTTGTTTTAGGATCAATGCATCTCCAGCCTTTCTTTTCATTGTCGTATCCTACAAAAATGCATCTTACTGCCTTCTTCTCTAACTTGTGTCTCAGATGCCCTGGTATGAACACGTAACACACACACCCGAATACGCGGAAGTGATTAACATTCGGTTTGGCTTTGAAGAGTTTCTCGAATGGTGATTGATAATCCATTCCTTGTTGTGGTAACCTGTTACTAACATAAGCAGCGGTACGCATTCCTTCAGCCCAAAACCTTCCCGGGACGTTTTTATCATGTATCATGCTACCGCATAGTTCTGTCAAGTGTCGGTTCTTTCTCTCGGAAACCCCGTTCTGTTGAGGGGTGTTAGCACAAGTCAATTGACGCTTTATCTTGTTTTCTTTTAAGAAATCAGAAAACTCATTCGATGTGTATTCGCCACCGTTGTCGGATCTAAGACACCCGATCATACACTTTGTTTCTCGTTCGGCATCCAACTTGAACTCTTTGAAGCGTGCAAATGCTTCTGACTTTTCCTTCAAAAAATAAACCCACAAATATCTCGAATAGTCATCAATAAAAGTAATTAAGTACCTCATACCGGTGATTGATGATTGCTTAACCGGACCGAACACATCGGTGTGGACAAGTTCTAGTGGCGTTGTAGCTTGATGTTGTGATCTTTCGAATGGAAGTTGATGAGATTTTCCATATTGACACCCACTGCACACCACATCAGTTTGAACATCAAGGTTAGGTAACCCGGCAACCAATTCTCTTTTCATCATTAGTTGTAGCTTATCATAGCCGACGTGGCTTAATCTTCGATGCCACAAATCTGCATTCTGATTTGTTTTTACCTTGTCAACATAGGCTGTCCCGGCTGATAAAACATATACCGAATCGTTTTTGCTACCTCGAATGATTGGTTTTGATTTTGTTTCAAATTGATCAAATATCATCACTTCTTTTGGCCCGAACAGAACATATCGCCCGGTATCGGTAATTTGAGGGACGGATAATAAGTTCTTCTTCATTCCCGGAACATGGAACACATCCTTTAGAATGAGATCTTTTTCTTCATTCCCCGGTTGAACTACTACGTCTCCAATATGTTCAATATTAAGTCGAGAGTTGTCGGCAATTACTACAACTTTGTTACCTTGGTATTTTGCAGGATTGCTCAAGCGTTTCTTTTCACCTGTCATGTGGTTTGTACACCCCGAGTCCACGATCCAATCTTTAAAATTGTTACCTGTTGATTCGGTAGTAGCTACGAGTGCTTGAGCCGCTTCAATAGTTTCTGTATTGGCAAAGTATGCTTCAGCATCCCATGTAGGTTCAACTTGAGTTTGTGTTTCAGCCATATTACCTTCTTCGGTTGTTTTTGAGCGACAGTACCTTGCCAAGTGCCCCCGACGACCGCAATTGTAGCACTTGTACGTTGGCTTCTTTCTATTCTGTTGCCAGTGGGACTTCTTTTTGTCATCAGATTCTCCCTTCTGATCTCGATTTTCTGTTTTGCCATGTTTTCCACCTTCTGACCCTTTAAACTTGTTGTCAAATTGGCGCCTATTTTGGTTGTTGTTTGGTACATACCTGGCCTTACCTTTGGCTGCATACATAGCTTCTGTTTCTGATTTTGGTGCACCTGTTAGTGAGACATCACTCATCTGTTTGGCGAGAGCCTCTTGACTTGCAAGAAGGTTTTCGAACTCGGTCAAACTAGGCTGCGTCGGCCAGCCCTGTATAGCAGCAACAAAACTCCTAAACTCAGGTTTTAACCCGTGTATAATGATTCTTTTCATGCGAGCGTCGCCAATCTTGGCTTGGGTGTCGAGATCGCCAATCTCCCGACACAAGGTTTTAACCTTATGGAAGTATTGTGGGATGGTTAGTTCTTTTTGTGTTATTGATAGGAGTTCGTTCTCGAGAAGTTGTAACTTTGCATCGTTCTTCTTCGAGAAAAGAGACGCCAACGCATCCCATGCTTCCTTCGGTGTTGCAAGATCCCGAATATGATCCAACAATTCTTCTTCTACTGTTGTTTTCAGAATGAACATCGCTTTCCCGGTCTTCACTCTCCATTTATGAATCGCCCCATTCACGTCAATTGTCGGTTCCACCGTTTGCTCGCCGTTCACCACTATCCAAAGGTCCTGACCCTGTAGAAACGAACTCATACAAGTTGACCACGTGTTGTAGTTGGTGTTATTGAGTTTCTTCAATCCCGCGAACATCTGAAATTCTGCCATGACTTCGAATAGGGTGGCTCTGATACCACTTGTTAAACTTGGAGAGCGTTTACAAGTGAATCACAACCCAAATTTACAGCCTTGTATATACTGATCTCCACCAAGAACCTGACTTGACTTACTGTTCGATCTTGAAGAACAATAATGAACTCACACAATTGGTCTTCTAAACTTTGCACAAAGGCTTCTGTCGATAGGAACAATAATAAAAGAAAACTGACTTTTATTAATTGAACTTGGATACATTCTGATTAATATCCTAACCTATTTATATAAGACAAATAAACTTGGCCACCAAGTTGAATAGCCGACTTACAAAAAAATAATAAAGCTATAATTATCTACTAATAAGATAAACACCAAAATAATAAAAGATAAACATAATCTTTTAATTATTTAAATCTCCTCCACCGCCCCTCGAGATTTACCGAACCGCCCTTAATAGCTAAATATCGTCTCGTTTAATATGGATAACAACTTCTCTAGTCTTCTTATCATATATCCGCTATATCAGTTGTATCCTTGTAGTCTAGGTCAAGATTTCATCATCTATATATATTTCAAAAGCCTCGAAGGCTTGGCTGTGAGGTATGTTCCAAAAGCCTCAAAGGGCCCTAGTCGTGTGGTAGAGATACTTAAAGATTCATAAATTAAGATTTAGGCGGAGAAGGCCTCGTTTTAATTCAAAGTTTTGAGTTTAAATCTATATATATTTCAAAAGCCTCAAAGGCCCTAGCCGTGTGGTAGAGATACTTTAGATTTTGGTGTAAAAGATGGGCTTGAACTTTGAAGCTTTTTACAATTAAAGAAAAAGAAAAGTGTAGTTAGGATAGCCATTCAAAAAAAGGTGTCGTTTCAAAAACATTTTTATCGGCTCACAAAGTAAAACCCGGAATATAAAACTTTCTCCTTGACGTCAAATTACCGATCTGTCCCTGTCAGACCTTTTCTATTTTCAAAACTCCTCGTCTTCTTGTCTCTCCATAATGTACTTGTCCTCCAAGCGGTCCCCATTCATCATTTTTATTTAATATTTAATATTTAAATTAAACTAAACTAAATTAAATTCATTTCAAATTCACTCCAAATTCACATTCAATCTTATAAATACGCCTCTATCCGATCATCACTCCGTTTCATTACACACAACTCGCCGGTAAACCAACACTCCGATCGCCGGAGCTGCCATGGCCAAAGGTCGGAAACTAACAATCAGCCGGAGCGAGCGGTTCTTAGGGAGCTACGGCGACCACCACCACGCGGCCGACGACGACGGTGTAGAGCTCGGCGAAGATGACGTGTGGTCTATGGTTGATGACGTGGCAAACAATGGATCGGACGATCAACACTCCGTTGGCAGCGATTGGAGCTCACGCGCCGTCATAGAAGGCGCTACCCGGAGTCGTCGTCATCGTCATCTTTCCGGCGGCGGATTGACGGTGGCGTTTGATGATCAGCCCGGGAAGACGGTGAGGATCGTTCACCAGTTCCGCAACGGGAGTGACGGCTTTGCGTCGCCACGTGGACGTCACGTTGCCACGTCGGCACCGGTGCACGTGCCGGACTGGTCGAAAGTTTACCGGGTTGACTCGGTTGAGTCGATGCATGACTCGGATGAGGGGACGGATGATCATGACTCGGACATGATCCCGCCCCATGAATACTTGGCTCGGAGCCATAGGTCAGCGGCTAAGTCGGTTTTTGAAGGCGTGGGTCGGACTCTTAAGGGCCGAGACTTGAGCCGGGTTCGTGACGCCGTTTGGAGCCAAACTGGGTTCGACGGCTAGCCAGGAGATATAAAATTTATAAAAAAAAAGAGGTTATTTATTTGTAATTATTTAGCCCCGAAGATTATATATTTCGATTTTTAACACAGATGAACCCTCGAAACTAAAATAGCCAACCTCCAATAAAAGTATAAAAACAACACATCAAGCGTCAAGCGATAGATTTGTATGAATTTTTGAAAGTGCATCTAAGCTATGAGATTTAAACCCTTAATATGTTAATGGAAATAAACATATAATGTTTTTTAGATGAGGGTCATCTTTTTATGACCTTTTTGAATCGAGTTTTAGTGACACTATATATAGCTAGGAGTTTTTCGACTCGAATTCTGTAAACATTCTACTATGAAGTGTTGTTGTTGATATTAAACGCAGACTCTGGTTTTACACTACAAACCGAAGTTTTCGCTGTTGGTGATTGTAAGAATATAATGTTTTAATATGTGTCCTTATGATCATATATTTAATATTATTGATCATTGACCTAAATCCCTCTTAGTGTTTAATAGGAAATAGTTGATGGACGTAATTGCGTTTACTTATTAAATTGTGTTTCCTCTTTGCTGTGCTATAAATAGAGGTCATTAACATTTCTTAGTTTTACCTAATACTCTCTCTCTCTAATCCACATAAGAACTAAGTCTTTCTCATGACTCTATTCTTATAGCACACCTTAAACGAGAACCAATTTCTCATGACTTTATTCTCGGAATCATCAGACTTATCGGATATGTAATCTCTATACAGTTTTGCATCATACTTATCAAGAGTTGATCATCAATGATAAGTAAAAATCATCGGTTATGGAAGCAAAAGCGCAAGCAAGAAGGGAACCAAAAGGTTGGATTAGCATGTAAAGAATGTAAAAAGTAGATGCGGTTTGTCAAATTAAGTGCGTATATGTTTCAATAGCTTGTACATAAATTATGCAATCGCTACTATTCGCCTTATGCTTTATTTTTTTCTCTATAAATTAATATTGTATAGCAAATTACAAAGAAATAAAAGACAAAGGGCAATAAACTCCATCACTAGACCCTTTTATATAACAAAACCAAGTCGTTTAAAAATTACACTTACAGATTTACGTGTCAATCTTTATTATGTAGAAGATATAATATCATAGATTTTTCATACAAACAAAATGATCCAAATAAAAAAATAGATAATGTATTTATCTATGACTATTAAAATAAAATAAAGTTACCTCTATTCAATTATATTCAATTAGATAGAGATGTTTTTAAAGAGACCTTTGGTTACAACCTCCTTTATTTTCAAGTAAAATGATTGATTGGGACAAATCTAAAGGTCGCTATCAATAATTAGGTCATTCATTCTCATATAAGTAATCGATATTTTGTATTATATTAAAAAAACTATGAATATAACCCGTTCTTTTTTGGAAAAAGATTTTAAAAAGGCTCAATTTATTTAGGTCACAAAATAACGTACGAGAAAATTAAGAAAAACGAAATGGTTTCTATTTTAGGCAAGGTTGTAAAAAACATTCGGGTGTCGATTATGGTTAAGGGATTAATCGAATATTAATTTATATTAATCGACGATTAATCATTCTTGACAGGATTAATCGATGATCGATCGGTGATCGGTTAAAGACTGCTAAACAATTAGTCGATAATTAATTGGAGGCTTAGCGAGATTTTTACAAATTTAGGAAGAATTTATTAATTACCCTGCTTGTCTTTTTATAAAAACTTAGACTTCCACTAACCAGCCGCTCACCGATTAACTAACGAAAGATGTACGTTAAGCTTACCTGACCGTGAAAGTTTGTTTGTCATATCTTTAATCCTAATAAAGCAATAAAATGGTTGCCACATGGCTCTTTTTTAGAGCCTCAACATCATCATGTCCACATGTCAACACTAGATTAAATCAATATATAAATTTTAAAAATTAATTCAATATATTATTTCAACTTTCCAAATATAAAATTAAATATTTCATTTAATAAAATTTAAGTTTCTAATTAATGTAATGAAACTTCAAATCTTTTAAAATTTCTAAACTTAAATTTTAAATCTCTCATAATTTTTTCTTTAATTTATCTCATTTTATGAACCAAAAGTCAACCCGTATAGTTACGGGTTACTAACCTAGTTAATTAATAAAACAAATAAACATCATCTACATATCTAGCTTTTAATTTTACTTGTAATTTGTAAAGGGGTTACATTAACTTATATTTGTAATGGTTCTTGTTTATCTGGTATTTCAAAGTAAAACACACAAGAAACAAAATACAAAATGACGACGTATAATGAAAATACAAAAACTTCGCTTTTTAAAGAATATGAGTGATGTTACAATAGAAAGTTAGAACAATATATAGTTATCTTTTTTATAATGAAATTGCAAATCTACAAGATGACAAAACAAGAAAGAATAATGTATATAGTTATTATTTTTTTTTTTTATATAAACACCATCTCATCATTCTCAACAAGAATTATAACTTACCGGTAATTTCACATAATGCATTCTCACCGTCTTTTACTTTAGTAGTATAATGAAATAATGAATGCCACTTACAAAGATGAAACATAAGGATTTAAATCTTTATAAACACAAGTTGATGATACCGGTGGAGTGACAATTGTTGTTGATAAAAAACAAGCTTACCTATCGGTGCGTTACCGCGGGGATAATATTGACATATAAAACCGTCGTATTGTATAAAGGTACGTAAAGAAAATGAAAATAGAAACCGTGTAATGATCAAAACGGGTCTAACAAAAAACTATGTTACACAACTTTACATAAGAAAATCCATGTGTACCGATTACACCAACAAAAAACACCAACTTCTGTCCCAAACTCAAACGACTCAATCGCAAATAGAAAAAGACTACGTTACACCGTTAAAATTAGAAACCTAACGTTCAAAATGTTGAACCTATGACTTAAAAGTTATGTTACACGACTTAACCTGTAACACCACAAACTTATGTGCTAAACTCGTCACGTATGAATATTAAAAAAATGTCAAAATAATAAAAATAAGCATATGACATAATGGTAAATATGATAAATGGCATAATGGTAAAAATCAAGAAATGACATAATGATAATTATCACAAAATGGGCGCGAAATGATACAAAACTTACCAAAGTTGGTAATTGTATATAGAGAGTAATTCACATATTACATTCTAATTTTTTACTAGTTAATTGGTCTCGATACACAGATTCATGACAACATATGTTAAACCCATTTAATGTGACACAAGTATTCAAACGTAACACCATAGTTATTGGACCATAAAAGAATATATATGTGTTTACATGCAATAAACATTACATGTTGTGATGTTGAAGTAAATATAAAATTGGTAACCATATATATTTCTTGTCCGGGGTTAAAAAAGAAAATGGGTGGTAGTAGTTGGGAACAAACATAAACATATTGGATGGTGGGTTGGAGATATACTAGTGAGTGGTCACCTTTATTAAGAAAGTGACACCATTGGTGTTTTTTTATTGGTCCACTCTTTTTTTTTTCTTTTTTTTTTAAAAATAAAACAAATCCACGGATATGAATGTTGTTTGATTTTTTCTCTTTCTCAATTGTATGAAAAGATATATATATGGTGGTGGTAGCTCAGGTGAGAGACGGAGGGGTGGTGGCTAGTTTTTATTTGGAGAGGTGTGTTTTAATCTTATATAATTTTACTTTTTTAGTTTAGGGGTATTTTAGTTATTTTACACCTACAAACAAAAAAATAACGTTTATTCAAATCGAAAACTAAAGGTAACAAGTTTTGCAATATAGATGTTAAAGAGTAATTTTTTAAATCTAGATACCAATAACTACAACCGTTGCAAAACACGGAGACGATTCGTACACTTCACTTACTTTAGTGTTCAAAACTTTAAATCTGCACTTTCATTAGTTACTATAAGAAAATTTCAAAAATAGTCATTGTTTTTCTTAAAAAATAAAATGTGAAAAAAATGATTGAAAAGTATTATGGTATACATGAAAAGTAGGGGAACTAAACAAGGCCGATTGGGCCGGGATAAATCGGGCGGGGCTAACCGGTCCGTTATGCAAAATGTTGCAGCTCAGCTCACAAGCATAGGAGCCTAACTTTTATTTTTTTTTTATTTTTATTATTATTATTATTTTTTTGGTATTAAGCGTATGTTTTTTAGGGTTTTTAAACTGCGATTTCTTTAAGCACAACATCTACAACAATGAGTCAATGAACTCAAAAACTTAAAGATTTGATATCGGAAAGCAAGTAAGCCGCCAAAGCACTCTTACCATTAAACACCAAGTCGTTTCTACACTTCCAAATGACCCAACACGTAACCCGAAGAACCACATCCAAATGACCGCCAGGGATAGGGATAACTAAAATCCTCCACCACCGAGAACACAACCATGAACGGAATGTGGTACCCTTGCTTTTTTAGTATCCCTGCCTTTTCAGCGGATCTTTCACTTTTCTGTCCAATTCTTCCTTCTTCCTTCTTCACGTTGGTCTACTCCATTCCTGATACACATAATATTTTATTTTTTTAAATTGAGGGCCCTAGATTTTTGGGTCCATAAACCCGTGATTTACCTAGCATTAGGCTGGTTGCAATGCCCTCACCGAGCACCGCGGTGAGGCTGATGTGGCGTGCGGGCTCCTCGGTGCCACCACTGCGTGGGCCGTGGGGAGGGTGGTGCGGTGGGGTGCTCGGTCCCCTCCCACCGAGCTCCTCCTTTCGCTTTTCGACCGTTGTAAAATCGTGCCCCCCCCCCCCCCCAAACGGTAATTTGACTGTTAAATTTTTATTTTTTTAACCCTATTTTCACACCTTTTACACTATATAAACCCATAATTTCACACCATTTTTTACATCTTTTACTCTCTTCTTCTTCTCAACCTCTTCTTAAAAACCTTTTAAAAAAATAATCCCAACTACAAGTAAAATGTGTTTTAGGAAGTGTGTTTTTTTTTTAATTTTTAGGAAATTTATCTTTTATTTAATCTAGGAAATTTATCTTTTTATTTATTCTAGAAAATGTAACTTTTTTTTAATTTCTAGGAAATGCATTTTTTTTTATTTTGTGAAATGAAATGTATTTCTTTTTTATTTTTCTTTATTTTAAATTAATTGAATAAAATAATAATAAAAGTAAAGTGAGGGGAGTGAAATGTGAAAGGAAGGTATTGGGAGTGAAAGTGAGGGGAGTGAGGGGTGCTGATGTGATGCTGAGTTGGCAAAAAAGTAAGTAAAGAGAGTGAAAGGTGACAGAAGACCATTGCACATAGCCTTAGTAAGCCTATTGAGCCGGCCCTATCTGAACCCGAAAATAATAATTCAATATAAATAAAATTATTTGTGTTTAACATTAATTTTTACTCAACTTATCCAACATAAATATCTAATGTTATATGGGATAATATATAGTTTTTATATAGTCTTAATCCTTAAAATTAACTCAAGAGGTAAATTGTTCTTTTTTTTATATCAGAAAATGATGGTATATGTGCAGGGGCGGACTTGTTAAGGGCCAGGGGGTCCCCGTGGACCTCCTCAACTTCGTACGCAAAGTGGAAATAATGTGAACGATTTTTTTGATAAATTTTTTTTAGTGGAGAAAAGTTATTAAATACTTAGTTTGTGAATAAGAAACAAAGTGATTAACTAGCCAAGTGGTAAGAACCTTTGTTGGAATTTGAAGTGATGCAAGTTCAAATCTGGTGCTTAACATTTCCCCCAATTTTTTTGTTAATTTAGTGCTATAAATGAGGAGAGTAAATGAGTGTATTTCATGTTTCCCATATTTTATAATTGCTTTCATTATAGTACATTCTTTTCAAATACATTCATCTTAGACCATTTTTATAATAAATTATTACAATATATAAAAATATAGTTTTTTTAAACATTTTGTCATTTTTTTTCACGCATTACTTTTTCTTTTTTCTTTATTTTAGCCATTTTACTATTATATCGTTGTCAATGTTACATAAATAGTGATTCCGTAAAAAAAGTTATGGACCTCCTCAATAAAATTTCTAGTTCCGCCCCTGTATATGTGTATGATGAGATCATATATATATCGGTTCCGACAACGGCAATATATGCATAAGCCAACACACTTTTGGTCCATTCAGTTTTCATTCATGCATATCATATTCCAAACAAAATTTGTTGGTTTGCTATTACCGTTTTTCAATTCTTTTTATTTTTAAGAGGATATTATATTTTTTTTCCCCTTCCGACAGATCACAACACACGACTCAATGCTCGACGATTATGACAACACTGATCGATAATTCGATATGATAATTCGGTTGTTTTTTCGTATTGTTTTTTCAAATATTTTAGTCTAGTGTAGATGGTCTCCTTCCATAAATTTTAACACTTTCACATTTATCATCTGAAGTGAAGACGAAAAAGAACATAAATGTGTTTCACGTTGGGTTATGATACCATGTAGTAAAACATATTTCCTTAATCTCCGGAACTTTATAAGCTTGATGATATGTAATTTAAAAAAAAAAAGAAAGAAAGAAAGAAATACCATCTTTTTTCAGGATCTAAAACAGAAAGTGACAACACAAAACATACCTCCAAACGTTTATTTCCCCATATATACATGTGAAAACCAACCATTCACTGTTACAAAAATGGAGTCCCAAACAAATGAACTTCATCACCCTCTCTTAGAACCTGCTCAAGTTTGCTCAAGCTCGCACTCTGCCGCCGGCCACGGTGGCAGCGCGGAGCTCGAGAGGGTGCTTTCCGATACGGAGACACCATTGATCAGGCGGCTTGCTACGGCCTCCAGGATTGAACTTAATCTACTGTATAAGCTGGCTGCACCTGCGGTCATGGTTTACTTGATCAACAACGCCATGTCGATGTCCACCAGAATCTTTTCTGGCCAACTCGGTAACCTGGAACTCGCGGCCGCCTCCCTCGGCAACCAGGGGATTCAACTCTTTGCCTATGGCCTCATGGTGAGTTTCTGAATTTCCAGCAATCAGATTGTTGATGGTATATATTTGTACTAATTAATCTTGTTTAAACTAAAGTAGAAAACTTTATTGAACAAGCTTTAATTTGATATAACATGATCTTTATTGTTAGCATTTTAGCGAGAAAACAGTTAGTTTATAAGAAGAATAAAATAAATCAGAAACTAGCTGTTTTCTCGCTGATACGTAAAACACTTATTAACCAACTCGGATTGATGGTACATAAGATTTGACATAGTGGTGATATATGTGATTATAGCTCGGAATGGGTAGTGCAGTGGAGACGCTATGTGGTCAAGCATTCGGGGCACGAAAATATGACATGCTTGGAGTATACCTTCAAAGATCCGCAATTGTTCTCTTAGTTACAGCCATCCCCGTCACTATAATTTACGTCTTTTCTAAGCCAATATTGATTTTACTCGGTCAATCGCCTTCAATGGCATCAGCCGCATCACTATTTGTCTACGGTCTCATTCCTCAAGTATTCGCGTATGCCATTAACTTTCCCATACAAAAGTTCCTTCAGTCTCAAAGTATTGTGGCGCCAAGCGCGTATATTTCAGCCGCAACCCTGGTTGTGCACATGATACTTTCTTGGATCATGGTGTACAAGTTACGGTTGGGGTTGCTAGGCGCTTCATTGACGCTAAGTTTGTCGTGGTGGATTATAGTTGTTGGTCAGTTTGTTTATATCTTGAGGAGCTATAAGTGCAAGACCACATGGACCGGGTTCAACGCCAAGGCGTTTGGCGGGCTCTGGGAGTTCGTTAAACTGTCGAGTGGGTCCGCGGTGATGTTGTGTTTGGAGACATGGTATTTTCAGATTTTGGTGTTGATTGCAGGGTTGCTCGAGAACCCTGAGTTAGCATTGGATGCACTTTCAGTTTGGTAAGTCTCTATGCTTTTGTTTTATTGGACAAGGGTTTTGGGCCTTTCTAAATCAAGGGTTTGGTAAGCCCATTTCCGATCCATATTTACTATGTTTTCTACTCATGTTTCATTTTTATTATTGTAATAAAAGGTTTTAATTAATACTAACATGTTACTTTGTGATAAATATATGCAGCATGGCTGTCAATGGGTTGTTGTTCATGGTCTCGGTTGGGTTCAATGCAGCTGCGAGGTTAGTATGCTTGACGCATTCGACTCAAAAGGCTTGCCGGCCTTTTGGTTTATAATGTTTTTTTTACTTTTTGGGGTGGGTTTGTTCACGAGCCAGTAAAGCCAGGGGGCTCGAGTTTGGCGCAAACTTTAAAGTGAGCTGAAAACTTGAGCTTGTGCTCAGCTATATTTGGCTCGGTTTAAAAAAACTGACTCGTCTTGGTTTGAGCGTTTGACTTGTTTAAATTTATAGAAAACGACATAAGAGACTGAATGTCTTTTGTTTGAGCTATTAAATGTTAAAAGTTTGGGTTAATTTAAACGAGTCAACTTCGAGCTAGCATTTTCGGAGCAAGCTTCTAGCTCCAAGCTTTTTGGACAGTCCCATTTTGGGGTAACATATGTTAAGAAAATAGTTTAAAAATAAAAAAAAAGCCGAAACAAAGATGTATATGATGTAATAGGTCACTTACTTGCTTTATATACAATTTTGAGAACAGTGTTAGAGTTGGAAATGAGCTTGGAGCAGGAAACCCAAAAGCAACAGCATTTTCGGTGTTAACAGTTACAACCGTCTCATTTCTCATCGCGCTAGTTGAAGCGATGATTGTTTTGTCGGTGCGATATGTTATTAGCTACGCGTTTACTAGCGGTGAGACAGTTGCAAATGCAGTCTCTGATCTCTGCCCATTATTGGCCATCACCATCATTCTTAATGGCATACAACCTGTTCTATCAGGTACGTACTAACTACATTAATTAATGCTTAAAACTAAATACATGCATAACCTATGACCTATGAATACTGAAATTGACGGATTAATGATTAATCGAAGGTGTGGCGGTCGGGTGCGGATGGCAAGCTTACGTGGCGTATGTGAACATCGGTTGCTATTACATAGTAGGCATCCCGCTCGGGCTTCTTCTCGGCTTCCATTTCAAACTCGGAGTCAAGGTTCCGTTTCTAATCATACGAATAGTTTATTCCGTACTTTCAGAAACTGATATAAGAATCAATTTACCTTAACAGGGAATATGGTCAGGAATGATTGGAGGAACCGGGATGCAAACATTCATTTTACTGTGGTCAACATTTCGTACAGATTGGAATAAAGAGGTATTATAAATGAAATTTGGGGGGAGGGTTCAAATTTAAAGTGTTCATATTTCTCAGAAGATAGCTAACTTTTGGTGGAAAATTGTAAAAATCAGGTGGAAAAAACTAACAAGCGGTTGGATAAATGGGAAGCAAACAAAGAAACCCTTTTAAAGGAATGAAAAACAAAGTCAAAGTCAATATCTAAATTAGCTCAAGGTTCTATTTGATTTTGATACAAAAATCATTTCTCCTAGGCCATCAGTGACAGAATCATATTTGTATTTCTTGTTATATTGTTTGTCATATTTATAAAACATTCATGAAGATAGATGGTGATTCAGTGTAACAACTCTGAATTAAGCAAAACTATCAAAAAGCATTTATGGATAGATAAAACTTACAGAGAAATGGTGCAGCATCAAGTATTTCAAAACAGAAATTACAGACATGGAACATTGCTTAATAGGCCTGAGGAATCAGAAGTGAAGAAAAACCAGAATATTGGGTTTGTTTCCACCAATCTATAATAATTGGTTTATGGACCGAGTGTCAGAGAGTGCCACTCAGTCCATAAACCAAAATCGTCCGACTCCATTGGTTGCTCAGTTTGAACCATGTCCATGGGTTGCTCCGTTTGGTCTGAGTTGACGGGTTCTTCATGCCTTGGGGGTGAAGCTTTGGATCTGATTATGCTTTCGCAATAGCTGAAGAAAATGACAGCATAAGATAGGAAGTAAGTAAGTTGAGAAGCCGACGAATGCAGTTTCTAAAGACGCAAGTGATCAGCTACAATTCGAACAAAATTAAGCTTTTTATGCAAAACAAAAAAGAACATAAGTTCAGAAACTAAATTTCTATGAAGCTGATTAATTCCTAACCAAAACTTAACTTGAGCTGTAGTTGATTGTAGTTCACATTATTCAAGATCTCTTACAAACAATTCTAAATCAGAAAAAGAGTAAATTAAAACTAACCTCTGAAAATCTTCTATAATGTGATTAATATAAGTTACATTCGAATTTGGAGATGAAGGACTTTGAGAGACTAGCCACTCCTGAGTTCTCATACATTCCCCTTTAACCTGCCAGAAAGACGATGAGTTACTTTGTCAGAGAGGTACATACATCATAACTAATAGTCAAGCATTCCCCTATGTTTTCATATTGTTATATCCCTTGAACAAAAGTTATCTATAACAACTATTCCATAACTAGTTGTGACGAAAGAAGATGGGATAAACAACTTGACTACAATTCATATAACATCTTAAAAAGACTATCAATTAAGTTAGACAGGGTGTAGGGAGAAATCAATCTTACCTTCTTTTTCATGTCAGCTGGAAGTAACTCCGCAAGAGAAAGATATTTTGCAATACAGGCTTCCAGAGCTTTTGTTGCATTTTCAGAGTCCATGGAATGGTCCTTTTGGTCCAATTCTACGATTCGATCAGTTTGGTCCAAGTCCACAGGTTCCTCATGCCTTCCGAATGAAGATTCAGACCAGATTATGCTTTCGCAATTGCTGAAAAAAATGACAACAGAGATAGTAAATAATGTGAAAAGCAGAAAGTTGCAGTTTCTAAAGACACAAGTTATCACCCAAAAGCAATTTGGCAAAAATTCTTATTATATAGGACGATGAAGATGAGAGAAATTATGTTTTCTATGAAATATTTATTTTTTACTAAATTTCATAAGACCTGGCATAGGTTCCTATTAATGAGATTAAGTTGAGTTCCCATTCAAGCCAATCACCATGCTTGAAGCTATATCAACTGTTTACCTCAGATGTAGCTGATTCAGTTCCATAATTCAAGATCAAATACAACTAATACTATATCAGAAACAGATCATTAAAACTAACCTCTCGACAATTTTTATATTGTGGTTGACGCTAGTTGACAAGTTCTTTAGAGATAAGCCCTTTGGAGAGATGGCGTTTACAAGCCACTGCTCAGCTTCCCTACATACAATTTTAACCTGCCAGAAAGGGTGCATGAGAGTTACTTTGACAGCAGAGGGCTGAATCATAATTTAAACTTAAACATTCCCCTATGACTGCGTTGTATTTTATCCCTTGAATGAAAGTTTTTGTAACAAAAATTTCAGAACTAGTTGCTATGAAAGAAGACAGGTTAATAGAAGTGACTACAAGTTAAATAAAAGATCATGAAAACACGAACTGTTTGTAATGTGGGATATGAGGAGTAATCATTTTAATGCATTAAGTAGTAACGGATGAACAAAGGGCTAGATTACACCTCCTCTTTCATTTCAGCTGGCAGTGACTCAGCAAATAAATTATACTTGGTAATACAAGTTTGCAGCGGTTCTGCTACTTTCTCCCTAGCACGTTTAGAGTCCACATGTTCCTCATTCCTTGAGTATGAATGTTTGGATCTGATTATGTTTTTGCAATTGCTGAAAAAATGACAGAATGAGTAGCAGGTAATGTGAAAATCAGAAAATTTGCAGCTTCTAATAACACTAACTTATCAACTAAAAGCAATTTTACACAATTCTTATTATATAGGATGGTGAAAATGACCAGAATTGTGTTTTCTATTAAAAAAAAAAGAAAAAAAGGCCTAGATTCATAAAAACTTAGAGAGATTAGGTTTAAATCCTATTTGTTAAAGTAGTCAACCGTTAGCAGCCAAGTCAACCTTTGTCAAGTGGTTTACTTAGTTGATTAGTTGAATTCCTACTTAAGTTGTAGCTGATTCAGTTCACATTATTCAAGATCAAATACAACCAATCATAACTCAGAAAAAAGGTCTAGTAAAACTAACCTCTCAAAGCCATTTATAGCCCGATTAATGTCAGTTAACAAGGTCTTTGAAAAATGCTTTCGAGAGAAGGCAAGCCAGTGTTCAGCTTCCCTGCATACATTTTTAACCTCCTCTTTCTTGTCACCTGGCAGCACATCAGCATACGAACAATATTGTGCAATACAGCTTTGCAGAGATTTTGTTGCTTTTGCTATAGCATTTTCCTTGTTGTATCTATTTTCAATCGGTTCTAATAACTACACAAAAAAAAACAATGTTACACAAGGAGATTAACAGCTTAAAAGCAGACTTTTCATAGACACCTTTTGGAGATCTTTGACTTTTCCTGTATAATCTTGTTCAGATTGATCCTCATTGTCTTCATATAGCCAGTCTTCAGTTTTTTGCAAATTGTTAGTGATTAGCTCCTTTTCTGAATCTGTTGCATAGCTCCGGTAGGCATCAGAAAGCTAAATTACACAAATTTTGTCAATCTATATACAATCCGAAATTTTCTAATGGCAACTTTATGTGGTTATTCTAATAAAACAAATACCTTCCTACGCATGTCATAGACAATATACAAAAGGGTGTTTCTTTGGTCCTTAGTTTCTTCCACCTTTATATCTTGTTCTGCCAACATCTTTTCTTTCTCTTCAACTTCACATGCCTCAGCATTTGCTACTGCAGCATCTAAATTTTTAAAACTTGGGAGATTCAATACATGACTGTTTTGATGTTGGTAATATAATGTTCTAAAGCATAGTTTTAAGGTTGGAAATGTAATGCTATAAGGTGTAGCATTTGTTTATACCACCAGCTTCATGCTAAGTTTTGGTTTGTTCTGGATTAAACTATACAATGCGTCCTGGCATTCACAAAAACTTGTGAGCCTTTGCCTTGCTCTCTAAGTAAGTTAAAAGTAGTAAAAGATGGACCAGTAGAAAACTGAGTAATTTCCTACTAAAAAGTGTGTCATAAATGCATAGGAAACGGCTTTTCCTAATACATTTGCAAAACTTTTGCCGAAACAAATAATTGTTGGAAAACTTTTAGTGGGATCTTTTTCCAACACGAGTTTTCCTACATATTTCAGACGTAATTTTCCTACCATTTCTGAAGAACCATTATTTTTTTCCAAAATTTTTCTACATATTTCCGACGCAACTTTCCTACTCATTTTAGACGCAAAATTACTTATCTATGTTTTTTTTTATTTCCTGAATATTTATGAGGAAAATAAAAACGATTAATTTTGTTTATTTTTCCTACAGATTTCTAAGAAAAGTAGTTTTAACTTTTTCTTACTAAAAAAAGAAAAAAATGCTAAAATTGCATAACACATCAAATGTAATTATCAAACATGTTTACAAATTCAACCACAAAGAAATAATATAAATATAAAAATTATCAAATGCAACACAGGTTTTGAGAAATGTCTAAAAACAAAATTAATAGACAAAAGCTCAAGCATTTAAAACAACTAGATTACCGGGATATTTACCAAATTGTCTCTTAAACTCGGCCATTTGTTGCTGCATCGCTTCCTTCATTTGCTCTTGCATTGCTTCTCTTACTAGTCGTTCATTTTCAAGTTGGGTTTCTATATGAGAATGCAAATGCGTCACTTGATTTTCAAGTTGGGTTTCTATATGAGTATGCAAATGGGTCACTTGAGATCGCAATTCACGCACCTAAAAGTTTGTTAAAAGATACATAAAATAGTCTAAAAAATAAAAAACATAAACTATTAGTGAACTAACTTCATTTAGAAGATACCAGCAATATAGGCAACCCAGATCATCTTTTATCAATGATATCAACATATACATATAAATATATATACATAAGGTTAGGTTCAAATGAGAACCAATTGGTTTTGAGAACTTATGAAAACATACATATATATATACATAGACACAACTAACCTCCTTTTGGAGATCTTTGAGTCTTTGTGTATACTCTTGTTTAGATTCATCATCATTGTCTTTGTGTAGTAAGTCTTTGTCTTTTTGCAAATTGTTAGTGGGTAACTCCTTCTCTGACTCTGTGGCAGAAGTCCGGTAGGAACCAGAAAGCTAAATGAGACAGATTTTATTAATTTATATGCAATCAGAGAAATCAAATGGCAACTTTATGTGGTTAGCCAAATAAAACAAAAGACTAAGGGGTGCATTTTTTATCCTTAGTGTCTTCCACCTCTATATCTTGTTCTGCCAACATCTTTTCTTTCACTTTAGCTTCAAGTAACTCGTCATTTGTTGTCGCGACATCTACATTCTCAGAAATCGGGAGATTCGAAATATGGTGTTTATCTCCTATGATCTGAAGCCACAAAAACAATTAAGGATGGTATCATAGTGCTTCGAATGGATCCATGTTGAAATTAGTGTAATAAGCAGTGCTTACTATCGCAGAAACTATTTCAACAATTCCATGGTGGTTAAGCTTCACTCTAAATTCGACATCCGCCTTTTCTGCATCAGAGGGTTCAGACGAACCGATCTGAAGGAATATTTGACAACTATCTCTGGTTATGAACGGACAAACTATAGCAAGTGTAAGTACAAATGCAATATTATAACATGAACAAGCACACAAATATGAGAATCTTACCCCAAAACGACCAACTATATTTGATATTCCTGCAGGGAAATCCCTCTTGTTAGTGTATGTGACCTGAAGATAAAAGCGTGTGTTTCCTTGGTGCGTCAACATCTTCTCGTTTGGAAATGGACTGCCTTTTGGAAACAGCATATATTCTCCTTGAGGTGAAGGAATTACTATTGAGTATGGAAATGAATCCTCGATCTGCAAAAACTAAGAAGACACAACGAAAATCTTTAATAACATAATACACACACACATACATACATATATATATATCATCTTCCTATATATATATATATATATATATTAAAACAGGAATAGTTATACAGTATTAGAGTATTAGAGAAAGACCTTATAGTCATGAACTAGGAGCGTCGGGCTAAGCATTGCACAACGAATAGCACATCCTCTAGCAACACATTCGCTGGCATTTAATCTTCTCGTTGGTTCTTTCTTGAAAAACAGTGTTAAAATTCTCTTGATAGCTGATATGCGTGACCCAGAACCCACAAGCTCAAAAGTATATATCTTATCAACACTTAGGCCAGCATCCTCTAAAGCCATACTACAGGGTATCATGACCCTTTCTAACATCTTGGCTGACAGATTCTCAAACTCTTCTCTGGTTATGAATCCTCTCACATTTGTATCCCCGATGAGACACTCGATAATAAGTGGTGCTTCTGCATTGGCACTCAGAACTTTCTTCACCTTCTTACATGATGCCCTAAGCCTTGTAGAAGCACGTGCATTGGTATAAATATCGATTTCGTATTTTGCGTTAAAGAGGGCTGCAAAATGGTGGAATAAGACTTCATCAAAATCTCTACCTCCCAAGTTCTGATCAAAAGAATGGGACAGGATTTTCATTTTCCCTGGTTCAAAAGCCGCAAGCGTCACCTGAGTGTCACAGTGCCCAATGTCAACAAACATAACATTAGTCGGTCCTGATTTAGAGAAATCAGTCTTATTCATACCATACCCTAATGCAATTGCAGTACCATCATGCATCAACGTCAAAGGATTTATACCAGCAATCAGTGCAGCGTCAAGGTATAGACGTCTCTGCAAGTCTGAAAAATATGAAGGGATCCCGATCACACATTCAACGACAGAGGATCCAAGGTTTTTCTCGGTTATTTCTTTCAAATGTTTGAACAACATCCCCAAAATCTCAACTGGTGTAAAAGTCCATTTCGTTTTCAAATACTCTAATTCTATCAAAATCCCACCACGCGGGCCCTCACGAGTCACAAAAGGTAGCAGCTTTAGATCTTTCTCCACCTCCTTATACAGCTTTCCGATCAATCTTTTAATCTGAGAAACAGTTGACTTTGGATTTGCAGTAGCAAATGCGGCCCCTGCAGAACCGAAAAACCTCTTCTTCTCACTAAATGAGACCACAGCAGGCGTCTCATGTTTCGATTCATCAGAACTTCAACACCCTATCACACTCATCTTTCTATATTCTCCCAAAAAAAAAACACAAGTTTTTAATGTCTATTCACCTACCAACAATCATCCACATAAGTAGAGAAATTCAGTAAGAGAAGGTGTACCTGCAGAACCGAAATCAATTCAACTGTGTGTATTCTTTCTGTGAATGAGGAAGGAACGAATGTGAGTTTGTATGAAGTATGAACCATAAATAGTCGTCGAAGACTTGGTCGTGCTTGTATAAACTATAAAGTAAGCTGCCAACTTGATTGTTTAATAAATAGGCAGACGTTTGTGTCGAATAAGACATCCTGATTCCTGGACTGTAGCCCTAATGTACCCAGAAATCGAAATCAACCATTCAACCAAAATCAAGATACTTCACAGAATCAAAACTGACCTGATGTGCGCCAAAATCGCACAGATTAAACTGCTTCACAAATCGCAGATTCACCACGGTTGATTCAGAGAAGGGAGTCATAGAATCACGAGGATTAAGTGGTTCGCAATGGCCGATAGTGAAGAAACGAGGATCGAAGGGTTGTTGTGTACAATCGATAAGCCGAATGAGAACCTAAATATGAGTGATCGTGATCCGAAAACTTGAAAACTAGAAGTAGCGGAAGTCTTGCAATGTAACTGTGTAAACCGTAAACCAACCGTAAGTGGAAACCAACGGATTCAAAACCGGATAATACTAAAAGATTTTTCTTTTTTGATATATAAGTAGTATATTGTATGGAGTTTTTACAAAAGAAAATAGTTAGCTTATAGTGGTTGGTTCATTTAAATTAAGGTGGCAAATACTATTTGATGCAAGTTTGAATCTTGCTTAACCAATTTTTTTGTTTTTAAATAGAAAAAGCTCTGTAAATCTGTAAAAAGTTTAAAAACATTCAAGCCAATATTCAAACGTATGATAAAATGATAAAAATCTAATTTTTTTTTTATGCTTTGGGTACGAGTTTAAGGGTAGCATGTGCTACCCATGGACCTTATAGAGGTCTGCCCCTGATTACCACTAACTGATGGTGTCGTTGGAAGGTCTAAACTACGAAGAGCATAATGAAAATGTTATGGAAGATGCTGTAATCGTATATTAACAATTATATAAAAGACCGTTTAGTAAGTTAGGTGATTTGAAAGATTTTAATGCTACAATTTGACGAATGTAATTCATTAATAACTTGACGACTATATTTAGTTGGGTTTCACTTAATTTTATGTTTTTTTTAGAAGTTTAGGGTTGTTATTTTCCAAAAAAAATCCAAGGCTAACACTAACCAGAAAAACCAGTTCGACTAAACCGCTTTGGAGCTGAATTTTAAGCGGTTTCTAGCGATTGCCCAAATTTTCTCCAATAACCGATTTCAACCCTAACCAATTCTTAGCCAAACACTCCTACTATACGTTGGCCTAATATCCAGGCTTAATACATAGATTTTTTTTTTAATTGAGAGCCCTAGATTTTTAAAATAATAAACTTTTACTATTGTTGGAATTTTGAGAGAAAAACTAGTGGAAAATGAGTTTTTTTCACTAAACGTGAAAATGAGTTTTTTCACCAACTTTGGACATAAAATAAAATACAGATAACATAGGTTGTTGCCTCTGTATCTTATGGGTTTGTGTAGTACGTTGTGAGGGCTTTACAGCGCACCAAATCACGTCCAAATCCGAGCTCGTATGAATGAGATATCGAGGCTCAAAGTTGAGGTGTCGAAGCTGTTAAAACCTGCAAAAATTAGAGAGAAAATGAAGTGGAACTTATCCCACATTGGTTGGGAAGAGGGGGGGGGGGGTCCCAAAGTGGTTTATATGAAGGCAACCTTACCAACTATTGTTTCCTTTAGTAGAACACATCCTTTGGACCCTGAGGGGTGCGAAGCACCCTAACTCGCACTCGCACACGCGTACGCGGCGTGTGCGTATAGGCGTAATGTGGTGCTTTGATGGTGCACGTTCGTAGCCGCCTTATTGTTTTTGGGTTCATCTGGGAGTCCGCTCGCATCGCCGCGAGCCGCTTGAGAGCCGCCTTATTCTTTTTGGGTTCATACGGAAGCCGGTCCTGTTGAAGTTCACCTGGAAGATTGGTTCTTCCGGAAAACGAGCTGGGCGGAAGCGGGTTCAGCCGGAAGTCAGTTCTTCCGAAAATGGGCATCCGATAGAAGTTGTTCCGGAAAAAGTTCTTTTGAAAAGTTGAACTGGAAGATTTCTTCCGGAAAAACAGTTCACACGAAGGTTTAACTGGAAGAGTTCTTCCAGAACACAGCTGTTATGCGGAGTCAGTTGTTAACGCGCGGAGTCAGTTGTTAACGTGTCTTCTAAGCTAATTAAGGTAATTTCGTGTTAATTAGAAATCAATTTGCATTAAAGACGTTTAATGCAAAGTTTGACTACAAATTAACTTTTGATTGCTCAACAAGACTCCTTACCAATATAAATATAGCTTCGGCAGTTGAGGCTCAATACACCAAATTTACACAAGAATTCTCTCTGCTCTTCCTCACTCTTTCTCTCAAAACCTTCATCTTCGTTCTTCATTTCTTCAAGCATTCAAGGAAATTTCGGGCTTAGCGTTATCCCGGCCGTACAATACGGTTTAGGCGATTGTACTCTGGGAAACAAAACGGGATCTTCGGTAGACCCAGAATTTGTTTTATGGGACCTAGGTTTTGACCAGAAGCATTCGCCAAAAGTATTTCCGTTTTTCATCTGTTTACAAAAAAGCTCTTTCAAAACCTTTTTCCAAAGTTGTTTAATAATTGTTTCAAAACCATTGTCAATATTTTAAACCTTCTCTTGGTTATTTCTTGTATGTGTGTTTCTTCATTTTATCAGTTCTCTTGTAATAGTTATTTTATTTTCTTTGTAAACGTACTGTAATTTATTCATTTCATTTCCTGCTTGTATTGTATTTATTCATTTCATTCCTTGTAATCGTAGTAGTAGAAGTAGATTTTTTTTCAGTCGTATTGTAATAGAGTATGCTCTTTTTCTTTTGTTGTAATCGCACTAAATAAAATATTTATTTTATTTTAATTTTATGAACGATTTTCCTACAATCTGAGTCAGTCAGCCCTGCTTAAACCTGAAAATAACAATTATATTATATTATATATATACACATGCACATATATATATATATATATATATATATATATATATATATATAGGGAGAGGATCATTTGAGAACCAATTGGGTTTGAGAACTAAAAAGAACCATTATAAGCCACTAGTTTATATATATGGAAAACCCCCCCATAATTTATAGTGGTCCTCACCTGAAATTAGTGGTTGAGATTTGGTTCTCAAAAGTTCTCAAAAGAAAAAGTTCTCATTTGAACCTAACCCTATATATATATATATATATATATATATATATATATATATATATATATATATATATAGGGTAGAGATCCATAGAAAACCATTTTTTTATGGAAAACCTGGAAAACCCATTTTTAGCCATTGATCTCAAAATGAAGGGACAAGATTAAGAAGGGGGTAGATTGTAAATATTTATAACAAAAATCAATTAGAAATGGACATAATGGTAATTTTCCTTTCCAAAAAAATCGAACCGCCAAAAACAAAAAAAGCTGATTTTACGTATTCTCTCTCTACTCATATTTGTTTCAGATATCTTGAAATCTCTCATACCAAAAAAAAAAAACGAACGGCGGCAATTTCTTTCATAGCAGCGGCGATTGGTGAAACTAGGGTTTCTAGTCGGACAATCGAGAGCATTACAGTGGTCGGACGGGAGGTAGACCACATTTTCTTCCAATTTTATTGTTCCGATTGTATCTAGGGCACTGTAATTGAAGAAGGAACTACGGCGACGGTGAGATAGTTGTTACGCAGGGAGAATTTCGGTATGTTTTTTGAATTTTTATAAATGCATTATAGATTGTTACTGTAATCATCATGAATATGTAAGGAAAAGGTATGATTCAAGTCTATATGATCATAGAAGTTGCATTTTTTCTTCTTAATCAAACATGCATTTGTTTGTGTTAAAAGGGCGATTATGAACATAGTTAAAGCAATTACAATGCTGTAATTATATTGAATAATTGTAATGACTAACATAATACTTATGAGTCAAGTATCTATGAACATAAAGGTTACATTTTTCTTCTTCATTATAGATCTGTTTGTGCGTTTTGATTTGTGGTTTTTGAACACAGTTGCATTTATAAAAGTTGAACTAGAACACAGGTAAAGTGGTGGGAAAAATAATTACATTGCTGTAATCAGCATGAATATGGGTGTGGTTTGTGGTTTAGTTTGTAGAGTTCATGACTACAATTATATTACTGTAATCTTTAATAGAATAAAAAATCTTGTACAGATCTGGGTGTAAAATTGTTGAATTGTTTAAACCAATTACATTGCTGTAATCAGCATGAATATGGTGGAATGTTAAGTATTACATAGATGTTATTGTGAACTAATTATAAGATTCTTGATATATAAATGGTTCAATGTTGTTCTGTACAATTATTATTCATAAGTTTCAATTGATGAGATTTGGTTTGAGTGATTTTACAATACCGATATGACTTTCATTGTAACAATTGTGTGTTGTTGTTAGTAGTTTTTATGAGAAAATATGTTTTGCTCTTGTTGCTACACTCTTTTTCTCTTATAAATAGTACATAATTGTAATTGTTCTATAACAATTACAGTGATGTTATAATGTAGATATTACAGTAATGTTACCCAACTATGATGTTTTGATTTTCTTATTTCATCATTGTGTGGTGTGAAAAGATTTATTTGCAGGGTACTACAAAAAAATGGTTAAGAAAGGAGAAGGTAACAACCGGCTGTTTGTCCATTTATTTTTATTTTTTTGTATGGTTGTTTTTTTAGAGGCACGATATAAAGTGTGATTAATATTTGTTTTTTATGTTTGTAATAGTTGTAGCTAAGAATCCAAAGCTTAAACTGCTGTCCTCCTAAAAATTTGTAAGTCCAAGTTCAGTTACAGAACTGTAACTGGATTGTAGTAAACTGTTGTAACTGCATTTATCAACTGAATACAGTAATGTTTAGGAGTAATAGTTAGACTACTGGATTGTTTTTTACAGAACTGTTTAGGAGTAATACTTACATTACTGTAACTGATGTTAGTAAACTGCTGTCAGTTAATTTACTAACTGGGTACAGTAAATGTTTAGGATCAATACTTTCATTACTTATTAAACTGTTGTAACTGAATTTATTAAACTATTGTAACTGAATTTGTAACTGAATTTCTAACTGAATTTAAACTGCTGTCCTCCTAAGAATTTGTTAGTCCAAGTTTAGTTACAGTATTGTAACTGCATTACTGTAACTGATGTTAGTAAACTGCTGTCAGTTCATTTACTAACTGGGTACAGTAAATGTTTAGGATCAATACTTTCATTACTTATTAAACTGTTGTAACTGAATTTATTAAACTGTTGTAACTGAATTTGTAACTGAATTTCTAACTGAATTTAAACTGCTGTCCTCCTAAGAATTTGTTAGTCCAAGTTTAGTTACAGTACTGTAACTGCATTTAGTAGACTGTTGTAACTGAATTTATCAACTGGATACAGAAATGTTTAGGAGTAATATTTAGAGTACTGTACTGTAACTGAATTTAGTAAACTGTTGTCACTTAATTTACTAACTGGGTACAGTAATGTTTAGGAGCAATACTTACATTACTTGTATTTTTTTAATAGACTGATTGGATTGTGGGGAGTACAAATGAGAGCAAGGAGCAGATGAATAGAATGTTGTTTGAACACTTGGAAAAAGCTGCACATGGTAACAAAACTTTGCAAAACCTGTTTGATGTGGATATAGCTATGTTCCCAGTCCTCGAGGCATCACATTACTATTTGGTATGTTTTGAGATAAAGAGTACGAGAATAGTGATAATTGATAACTGGGAGAGTAGTAATGTCAGCTTGAAAGAAGATTGTGCGTATGCCGAAAAAAGTACAGTTTGTAAATTGGTAAGTTTTATTTAATTTTGCTACATAATGTGTATATATTTTTTATTTAGTTTTTTTTTTTTGGTAATTTTGTACTTTTATTTAATGCAATTTCGTAGCTGACTGATATTGTTTGTTTAATTCTGCAGAAGTATGTCTTTTTGAACTACCTTATGAAGGTTGAACATCCCAAATGGAAGGAGATTGGAAAAGTTTGTCCGGAGAAGCTTACGATTGGTTGGACCACAAACGACAACTTCAACGATTGTGGTGTTTTCATGATGAGGCATATGGAGATGTTCAATGGGAGTAAAGGTAAGGAGTTCAATTGTGGATTTCCAAAAGGAAAACAAGCGAAACAAAAGATGATCGCTGGACTGAGAATGAAATACGCTTGTAAGATGTTAACAAGTGATGCGAACAGTTACAAGGACAAAGTAGTATGGGAGGCAGAAGACTTTTACAAGATGAATAACGCATGAACATTCAAAAAAGGGATTATGAAGTGGATGTTACTAAACATAAACTTTATTTTGATACATTATTGTTTTGATTTTGTTTGTGTGGTTTCATAACATCTGAATTGAAAATGGTAACAGAAACAAGATGTTTTTTTTATCAGGTTACCATGGCGTGAATGCACTGATCATATGAATGACTATTTTCTTTTGCATTCTTACATGAATTGACATAGTTAATGTAACTAGTGTTTTGTTTTTTGTTACATCATGTTAATATCTGATCACATGTTTATTCTGAATGAGAAAAAAATATTGCCTACGCATGTGTGGTATTCTATTGTGGTAAATTAATGTACTGTAGCTATAATGTAAGAAATGTATATAAGGTTTTACACTGTTGTAACTAAAAAATGTTAATATAAATGTATATAAAGTATTACACTGGGTAAATTAGTTAGTATCTGATCACATGTTTATTCTGAATGAGAAAAAAATAATGACTACGCATGTTTGGTATTCTATTGTGGTAAATTAATGTACTGTAACTAAAAATGTTAATATAAATGCATATAAAGTATTACACTGTGGTAAATTAATGTACTATAGATATAATGTATATATGAAATGTTGAGTAAAAATGTTTCATATTGTGTTGAAGTCAAGAAAAATAAAGTGTCGTATTGGAAAGTTATATATTAATATGAAAATTATATTTGTTTGAATAACATATGCGAAGTGATGTTACATTGCTGTAATGTTAAAGTAGCTGAATTTAAATAAAGTATGTATAGGTAATTAAATTATAGAAATATATATAGCAATTTCTATAGTCATAATAAAACAAAAAATAAACCAGCATGTCATCGATGGGGAGTTGACTTAAAATTAAAGAGCTCCAAAAAAGTAGAGATGAAACAATACAAAATGGAACAAAATCAACAACTATATTCTTCATCGGAGGTATCTTCTGTTGAATCTCCAGAATCGTCATTGTTTGACCTTGCCTTTTTCTTAACTTGACATTCTTTAAGTTTTTCCAGTTCCTCTAGGTCAGCCTTTTTCTGTGGGCAATTGCGAGAGTCATGGTTTCTGACCTTTTGTTTGCAATAATTACAGTTCTTTAACGGCTTTTCAATTATCTATATCGCTTTCTCGCCGGGGCCCCTAAGCCGCTTTGCTGTACCAGATCCTTTGTTCCTTATTCCTGGAGGTGGTTCAAGTTGAACTTCTTGTGGCTCGTTGATAGAGTTAAGCTCTTGTATCACAGCACGTTTACTATTGCTTGATGGTTCAGCTGGTAATTCATTGAATATTTTATCTTTGATAATTTGGACCTCCTTATCAAGTAACAATAGCCTTCCTTCATCAGACCGTATCCGATCAACGCATTGTTGAATGTTATCGATGACTCGATGTCTTATTATACCATTTTGAGAATGGTCGATCCCATAACGATTTGCCATGTTGAAAACGGACCTTGGTAGCACGTTTCTTGTCCAACGGGGGGTGATGTACTGATCGGGTATCTCATGAACCTTATGGTGTCTGAACACACAGAAAGCATGCCGACAAAGGTAACCGATACGTTTGAAGCCCATGCATGAACATTTAACAGTTCTATCAGACTTGTCAAAAGAAACCTGTTGAACAAAAGTTACATTGATGTAACATGTACCAGCGTCGAATGTAACACATTTTTTATGATGATCTACACCAGTAAAAGGAACAAAAACCATTTTGTACCTACAAAGAAATGTTGGTGTCGTGAAAATTAAGTTAATACAAATAAATATATTCATTAAGAAAAAGGAAAAAAAAACTTACAAGTTTGTATCATAAGTTGCATCAAAAGCGATTACATCACCAAAAGCCTTATAATTACGCTTTGAGACGTCGTCGGCCCAAAAGAGACATCTAATTTTCCTGTCAGGAGCGAAGAACTTAAAAGTAAAGTTCTCAAGGTTCTTGGTCCGCTCTAACATTTTGTCGACAAACATCTGAGCATCTCTTTTTCCAATGAAACAATTGTTATCTCTTGACCAATTTTTGAAATCAATTTTGGTACCGCGTACATTATGGTGTCCACCTTTCAATGCAACTTGCAGATTATGAGCTTTTGTTGGACCGATCCTTGCCAAACGACATTTGTTTATAAACTCTTGATCAGAAAAGGTGAGCTTTCGACGTTTCCTCAAGAAATCCAAATTGTCTTGAGAAAGTAGACCATGGTTATGTACCTCGTTAAACTCAAATACCTCCCACTGAGTTGACTTCTTTACAACTCTTATCTTCATGATTGCCTTACAATCAGTCCTTTTGAAACTGGTAAGGCGAGATGGAGATTTATCGGTCAAATCAACTGAATCTTTCTCCTTTGCAGTAGATTTAGATCCTCTTGAACACGAAAGGTATCTCATTGTTACTTTTCCTGTTTTCTTTTGTTTTTTACTCTGAGCAAGTTTGGTTGAAAATCCAGCTTGCTCTGCATAGGCTTCGTAAAAAGCATAGGCATTCTCCTAAGAATCAAATCTGCTATTCAACTTTGGTTTAGACTCTGACGGCACAATAGGAGTCCAGTACCGAGTCCCATTCGGGGAATCATAGAAATTACTCGAAACAGATTCTAAGTTAATAGAATAGAAGAAAAATAAACGTTAGAGAATACGAAATTTGTGTAGGAAAAAAATAATACAGAAAAATATGTTACGTCAATGTAATATATAAACTGTTACATTAATGTAATTTTGTTTGTAGATTACATTTTCAAATCACATGATTGATCGGAAATATATACTACAGCACTCTGATATATACATGGTTACATTGGTGTAATAATGAGTTAAATAATATTAGAACATAACCTGATGAGGATAACTATTACACAGCTGTAACATATATTTGTATGAGATTCAAACCTTCGTGGTTAACTTCTGGATTATCCGCGGATTCAGAAACAGCTAAATTGTTGCTCTTGACAGGAGTAGAAAGCGGGAGACTACTATCTTCATTAGCATACACAATCGAAGAACAATTATCGGCATTTGTTTCATTTATATTATCTGTATCGAAATCAGGATTGTCTTCATAACTTGCATTCAATGATTCGACACCATCAATGAATTCGTGTTCTTGATTGGATTCGTGTTCTTGATTGGAAATGGATTGATTGGACACCATGGACGATAATATGGATTGAACGAAAAAGAATGATTTTGGCGATAATGATGATTAAGAGACGAGAATGATTTTGGCGATAATGAAAATGATGATGATTAGCAAAAAAACTGATGAACTTACGTGAATGATGTTGAATAAAGGATGAATGTACGATGGATAATTTGGCGATAATGGTGATGAACGTGCGATCAAAAAAAAGAACGTGATATTAGGGTTGAAAAATCCCATTAAATCTTCAAATTAGTTACAGGGAATTAATATTTTGAAATAATTTACTAATATAGATTGGTTGATTTTTACCATTATACCCTTTGTCTAAAAGAAAAAACAAAAAGAAAAAGAAAATGTGTGATTGGTGAAAAAGGTTTTCCAGGTTTTCCAAAACTTAAATGGTTTTCCAATGATCCCTTTTCTATATATATATATATTTATATAATTGTTTGTGTTATAATACCTTATAATTTTCACTCATTTTTTCCGGTATAAATATATAATGTTATAAGAAAACAATTTATAGTTAGTCTTAATAATCCTTAAAATTATCTCACGAGGTAAATTGTTTTTTTTTTCTAATCAGAAAATGATGATATATGTGTATAATGAGATCATATATATATCGGTTCCGACAACTGCAATATGCATAAGCCAGCCAACACACATTTGGTCCATTCACTTTTCATGCATGCATGCATGCATCAGTTTTCTTTCGGTTGTTTTTTCGTATATTTATTTATTTTTTATATTTTAGTGTACTGTACGTAGATTGCCTCCTCATAAATTTTTTACAATAAGAGTTTGACAGCCAATAGGTTTTAGCCGCATGAAGCTGAACTTGCTGTTAATTGTGTCATTGTGTGACGCCTCCCTCGAATACGTGTTAAATAAGAGTGAGGCCAGTTGTTAATAATATATGCTGTACTCAAACACAGTTTGACGCATCGATCTCTCTCTCTCTCTATATATATATATATATATATATATATCTTCCATTCTATGAGCTCGCTCACCCACAAATATATACACTCACAATTCTTTCTCACAAATAAATTAACATATATAAGAAATTTCTGAGTTCATAATTAAGTTAGGGTTTTGAAAAGTGTGTTTTGAGGTTTTTAGTTGCAGGTTGGTTGGTATTTTTGTTTTCCTTTTTGAGAGATGCAGATGCAGCAGATGATGGAGAGACCCAGCCCACATCAAGAATTCAAGAATATTAGCCATGGTGAGAACTAAATGCAATTGGATTAGAACTTTTCTTTTTGAGAAATGTAGACAATTCTTTTATAATAAAAATGATGATACAAAGTAATGAAGGAAATTATATATAGAGAAACGTGAATGATTAATTATGCTCTTTTTTTTTCATATATCTATTATTATAAATACATATGTGTTTAATCTTATTATAAATAAGTCACATTTTATTTCTTGATATATATAACTAAAAAGTTTATAATTTTTTCCGTGTTTGTAAATTATACTTGAACGGAAGACGATCAAGAACGTGTGTATGTATTAGACGAGATGGGATCAATGACTTTACAACTTGAAATGATTCTTTAATCTAGTTAGTTTTTATTTGGTAATTTAGACAGTTCTTTTATTATTTTTACTTTGCATTTAGTCAAGATAAAATTAGGTGCCCGTCGTAACTGTCCGCAAATGCTATAAATGCTATTTGTTATGTAATAGTGAATTCTATTGTTAGTGGTTTACTATTTTAGTGATAAAAAATATAAGAAGCCGTTATAATGCGCGGACGCGTAAATGTCTTGTTATTAATAACACAAAATTAGCAACAATCTCAACTTTAAATTTTCCTCGATCAAACTATCACAAGTGAACACGAATTCGAAGAACATAAATGTGTTTCACATGTTTTATGATACCATGAAAACATATTTCCTTAATCTCCTGAACTTTACAAGCTTGATATATATGTAATTAAAAAAAGTCTAAAACAGAAAATGATCACAACACAAAACATACACAAACGTTCATTAGTTTCCTAGATATATATATGTGTGAAATTAAACCAAGCATTGACTTTTATAAAACAGGAGTCCCAAACAAATTAACTTCATGATCCTCTCTTAATTAGAACCTCTTCCAGATTATTGCTCAAGTTCGCACTCTGCCGCCTGCAGCCATGGCGGCAGCACGGAGCTCGAGAGGGTGCTTTCCGATACGGAGACACCATTGATCAGGCGGCTTGCAGCGGCCTCCAGGATTGAACTTAATCTACTGTATAAGCTGGCTGCACCCGCGGTCATGGTTTACTTGATCAACAACGCCATGTCGATGTCCACCAGAATCTTTTCCGGCCAACTCGGAAACCTGGAACTCGCGGCCGCCTCCCTCGGCAACCAAGGGATTCAGCTGTTTGCTTATGGCCTCATGGTGAGTTTCTGAATTCCAACAATATTCAGATTAATTATTGGTATATACAAAAGTACAAATTAACTTCATTTAACAAGCTTTAGTTTGTAGTTTTGTTACAAATAGTAACAAAAAAAAAAATGACTTCAATTACTCAATTATTTGATGTGGCTATTTTTTCTTCTTTTAAAATTGTGTATCAGCGAGAAAACAGTTAGTTTATAAAAAAATAACAATAAATTAGAAACTAACTGTTTTTTTCTGATATGTATATAGTGTCTAGTAAAACAATTATTAACCGTCACACATAAGATTTAACATAGTGCTCGTATATGTGATTATAGCTCGGCATGGGTAGTGCGGTGGAGACGCTATGCAGTCAGGCATTCGGGGCACAAAAATATGAAATGCTTGGAGTATACCTTCAAAGATCCACAATTGTTCTCTTAGTAACAGCCATCCCTATCACTATAATTTACGTTTTTTCTAAGCCAATTTTAATTTTACTCGGTCAATCGTCATCGATGGCATCAACCACCGCACTATTTGTCTACGGCCTCATACCTCAAGTATTCGCGTATGCCATCAACTTTCCCATACAAAAGTTCCTTCAATCTCAAAGTATTGTGGCACCAAGCGCGTATATTTCAGCCGCAACCCTAGTTGTGCACATGATACTTTCTTGGATCATGGTGTACAAGTTACGGTTGGGGTTGCTAGGGGCTTCATTGACGCTAAGTTTGTCGTGGTGGATTATAGTGGTGGGTCAGTTCGTGTACATCTTGAGGAGCGATAGGTGCAAGGCCACGTGGACCGGGTTCAACTCAAAGGCGTTTGGTGGGCTATGGGAGTTTCTGAAACTGTCAAGTGGGTCGGCTGTGATGTTGTGTTTGGAGACATGGTATTTTCAGATTTTGGTGTTGATTGCAGGGTTGCTTGAGAAACCTGAGCTAGCATTGGATGCACTTTCGGTCTGGTAAGTGCCATTAGTTATTACTCATCTCCATCATGTTTGTTTTTTTTTTTTTTTTTTTTTTGTTCTTATTGGATAAGGGTTTTGGGCCCTCTATGAATAGCCCAATCCATTAAGTTTCCAATAATATTATAATACGGATCAAGTAACAGACCACTATTTGATCCATCTTTGTTAAGGTTTTCTACTTTTCTTTCATATTTATTATTGTAATGTAATAAAAGGTTTTAATTAATACCATTATATACTAACCTGTTACTTTATAATAAATATATATATGCAGCATGGCTGTCAATGGATTGTTGCTCATGGTCTCGGTTGGGTTCAATGCAGCTGCTAGGTTAGTATATATGCTTGACGCATTCGACTCAAAAGGCTTGCCGGCATTTTGGTTTATAACATTTTATTATCACGTTTTAGGGTACGGTTGGTTGTTCACGAGCTGATTCGAGCCGGGGGAGCTTGAGTTTGGCGAGAATTGTAAACTTAGCCGAATACTTAAGTACGGCTTAAGTACGGCTATGTTTGGCTAGGTTTAAAAAAACTGACTCAGCTTGGTTTCACTCGTTTAAATTGTTAGAAAAGGACTTGATGTACACTAAGGTGAATAATAAAGGAGAGTTAAGTTTTATTAGACATAAGTGATTGAATCATGTCTTTTACTTGAGCTATTAAATGTTAAAAGTTAGGGTTAGTTTAAATGAGCAACCTTTGAGCTAGCTAGCTTTTCTAAAGCAAGCTTTTAGCCACAAGCTTTTTTGACAATCCTATTTTTGGGGTAACATATGTTTTCCAAAAAAAAAAAAGTTTAAAAATCAAAGCGAAAACAAACATATGATGTTCATGTAATGAGTTGTTGTTTTGAGAACAGTGTCAGGGTTGGAAACGAGCTTGGAGCAGGAAACCCAAAAGCAACAGCCTTTTCGGTGTTAACAGTTACTAGTGTCTCGTTTCTCATCGCGCTAGTTGAAGCGATGATTGTTTTGTCGGTGCGGCATGTTATTAGCTACGCGTTTACCAGCGGTGAAACCGTTGCAAATGCAGTCTCTGATCTCTGCCCATTATTGGCCATCACCATCATTCTTAATGGCATACAACCTGTTCTATCAGGTACGTACTAACTAGTAACTACATTAATTAATGCTTGAAAATACATGCATAAATCGAAGGATTAACGCATGATTAATCAAATTAAGGTGTGGCTGTCGGGTGCGGATGGCAAGCTTACGTGGCATATGTGAACATCGGTTGCTATTACATAGTAGGCATTCCGCTTGGGCTTCTTCTTGGCTTTCATTTCAAACTCGGAGTCAAGGTTCCATTCATAATCATACGATTAATTAGTTCTTCTTCGTGGCCTATTCTGTATTTTCAGAAACTAATAAAAGATTAAGTGTGTCTTAATATATATATAGGGGATATGGTCAGGAATGATTGGAGGAACCGGGATGCAAACCTTCATTTTACTATGGTCAACATTTCGTACAGATTGGAAAAAAGAGGTATTATTATGAATGAATTTAGGGGAAGGGGGGCATGTTTTTTCCAGAAGGCGAGCAGCTAATTTATTTTTGTTGCAAAAATGTAAAAAATCAGGTGGAAAAAACTAACAAGTGGTTGGATAAATGGGAAGTAAACAAAGAAAACACACAAAGTCCAAGACTTGAAGTCAATATCCAAATTAGTGAGTCTGTTTGATTTGGATACAATCATTCATGTCCATGGCCATATATCAGTGACAGAATCATATTTGTATTTGTTGTTATAATGTTTCGCATATATATATTCACCTCCAACTTTAAAAAAAAACCCACATTTCTACTTCAATCTTAAACAATACCCACATTTCTACTTCAATCTTAAACAAAAAATCTTTAAAAAAAAAAAAATCTTAAACAATACCTACATAATACCTCAAAATCTACTATAAATTCTTCAATAATCTGACCGTCTCCACAAGATGTTCTTCATAAATATCGTTGAGGATGGCAGATGAAACTGGGCTTAATTTTGATTACTGGTTGTCATATAACCAACCGGAGGAGCCACTTGAGGACTACCGTCAATTTGAACAACATCCCCAAAATCTCAACTGATGTGAAAATCCATTTCGTTTTCAAATACTCTGATAATTCTATCAAAATCCCACCACGCGGGCCCTAACGAGTCACGGAAGGTAGCAGCTTTAGATCTTTCTCCACCTCCTTACACAGTTTTCCGATCAATCTTTTAATCTGAGAAACAGTTCACTTTGGATTTGCAGTAGCAAATGAGGCACCTGCAGAACCGAAAAACCTCTGCTTGTCACTAAATGAGACCACAGCAGGCGTCTCACGCTTTGATTCACCATTCAAAAATACAGCGACACCATCACGCTTTGCAGCGGCAATAACACGGCTCTCGTTCCCGATATCAAACCCAATCGCACTCATCTCTAAATTCTCCCCAAAAAACATAAGTTTACTCGAAATTCAACACAGATTACGAAACCTACCAACAATCATCCACAACATAAGTAGAGAAACTTAGTAAGAGAAAATACATTGCAAAAAGATGTAAAATATATAAGATTGCAAAGGAGGTGTACCTGATTGAAATCAATCAACTGTATATGTGTGTTTTTTTTCTGTGAATGACAAAGGAACGAATGCGAGTTTGTATGAAGTATGAACCATTGGAGGTGAAACACGAGGATTAAGTGGTTCGCAGTGGCCGATAATGAAGAAACGAGGATCGAAGGGTTGTTGTGTACAATCAATGAGCCGAATGAGAACCTAAAGATGAGTGATCATGATCCGAAAACTTGAAAACTAGAAGTAGCGGAAGTCTTGCAGTGTAACTGTGTAAACCGTAAACGTAAAGTGGAAACCAATGGATTCAAAACCGGATAATGCTATATATAAATATTTTAAAATCTTCATAAAATATAGAAATTTTCATGACACGATACACTGCAAGTTTTATCATTTTATCAAACATAAAAAAAATAACTATTTGTTGAAAATATGTATAGAAAAAAAAAAAAAAAAACCCTTTCTGTTTGTTAGTTAGATAACTGAGAAGAAGCAAAGATCGGACATTTGTTTGTTTATCAAGACACAAATGAAAACATAACATTTCTAGATAATCCCTGTTTGAGATAGGTTAACCGGAACCCTTTTTTGGTTATTAACGTTGTAAAATCGTTTGACCGTTTTATAACCGCAATAGAACCGATTGTGGCCGTTGTAATCGACTTCTTCACCATTTTTACCCCATAAACAAGTATAGATAGCGGCTGTTGAAATCACTACTACTTCCGATTCCCGGTTCAACCGCAACTGCTAGGTTAGTTTGCTGACGCATTTGACTCATAAGGCTTGCCTTTTGGTTTTGATTGTTTTAGGGTATGGAGGCTCACAAACCGATTCGAGCCAGTGATAGCTCGAATTTGGCACAAATTGTAAACTGAGCTGAAAACTTGAGCTTGTGTTTAACTATGTTTTTCTCGATTAATTTTTTTTTTTGTCTCGGCTCAATTTGGCTCGTTAAAATTGTTCGAAAATGACTTGATGTGAACTAAACGGAACTATCATTGGCCATCACCATCATTTGTGATAGCATACAACCTGTTCTATCAGGTACTACATTAACGCTTATATATGCATACACATACACATATGCATATAGGTACGTACATGTGACTACTTTGCAAGGTCATGCATATGTGTCGACTGTTAACGTATGAATATCGACATTGACGGATTAATGATTAACCAAAGGTGTGGCTGTCGGAAGCGGATGACAAGCTTATGTGGCGTATGTGAACATTGGATACTATTACATAGTAGGCATCCCGCTCGGGTTTCTTCTCGGCTTCCATTTCTAACTCGGAGTCAAGGTTCCATCCATAATCATACGATTAGTTATCCTGTATTTTAAAAAACTGATATAAGAATCATTGTACCTTAATAGGGAATATGGACAGGAATGATTGGATGGAACCGGGATGCAAACCTTCATTTTACTATTGTTAACATTTCGTACAGATTGGAAAAAAGAGGTATTATAAATAAAATTTAGGGGTGGGGTGGGGGTGGTGGTTTAAGTCATACAGACAACTAACTTTTTGTGGGAAATTGTAAATATCAGATGGAAAAAACTAGCAAGCGGTTGGATGAATAAGAAGCAAACAAGAAAACCCTTTTGAAGGAATGAAAAACAAAGGCAAAGTCGATATCCAAATTAGTCGACGGTTCTGTTTTGATTTGGATACAATCATTAACGTCCATGGCCATCAGTGACAGAATCATATTTGTATTTTTTTGTTATAATTTATGTTTCTCATAAATATAAAACATTAATAAAGATAGATGGTGATTCAGTGTGACAACTCTGAATTAAGCAAAAATATCAAAAAAGCATATAAGGATACCGAATACTTGCAAAATATGGTGCACCCGTCAAGTTTTCAAAACAGAAAATAAAGACAAAGAAAGCATTAGGTAGCATGAAACATTGCTTAACAGGGCAAGTTATCAACAGTGAAGAAAGCCTGAATATTGTGATTGTTTCCACCAATCTAGAAAGATTGGTTTATGGACTGAATGTTATAGAGCGGGCCACTTTCGTCCGACTCCATGGGTTGCCCAGTTTGTTCTGTGTCCATGGGTTGCCCAGTTTGTTCCATGTCCATGGGTTGCCCCGTTTGGTCTGAGTTGACGGGTTGATAGGTGTGGTCTGCGACAATGCGTTGGTCCCCCTCGTTTAAGTCACCGTGTCCGTCATGCCTTGGGGGTGAAGCTTTGGATCTGATTATGCTTTCGCAATTCCTGAAAAAAATGGCAGCATAAGTAGCAAGGTGAGAAGCTGATGATTGTAGTTTTTAAAGACGCAAGTTATCAGCTACAGCTCAACCAAATTAATTACTCGAAACAAAAAAAAAGAAGGATAAGGTCAGAAACTAGGATTTCAATGAGCTGACTAATTCCTAGCCAAAATTTTACTTGAACTGTAATTCACATTATTCCAGATCCCTTACAAACAATTCTAAAACAAAAAAAAAAAAGCAGATTAAAACTAACCTCTGAAAACCTTCTATAACGTGATTAATATAAGCTACATACAAATTTGGAGATGAAGCATTTTGAGAGACTAGCCACTCCTCAGTTCTCATACATTCCCCTTTAACCTGCCAGAAAGAGAGGTACATATATCATAACTAATACTCAAGCATTGCTCTCTGTTTTCATAGTGTTATATCCCTTGAACAAAAGTTATCTGTAACAATAATTTAATAACTAGTTGTGACAAAAGAAGACGGGATAAACAACTCGACTATAATTTATATTAAACATCATAAAAATCATAAAAAGACTCAATTTAGTTAGACTGGGATGTAGGGAGTAATCAATTTTACCTTCGTTTTAATGTTAGCTGGAAGTGACTCAGCAAGAGAATGATATTTTGCAATACAGGCTTCCAGAGCTTTTGTTGCATTTTCAGAGTCCATGGAATGGTCCTTTTGGTCCAACTCTACGGTTCTATTCCTTAGGTCAGAGTCCATGGGTCCCTCATGCCTTTGTAATGAAGATGCGGACGAGATTATGTTTTCACATTTGCTGAAAAAATGAAAGCAGAAGTAGCAAGTAATGTGAAAAGCAGATAAGTTGCAGTTTCTAAAGACACAACTTATCACCTAAAAGCAATTTCACACAATTCTTATTACATAGGACAATGAAGATGACAGAATTTATGTTTCGTACTAGGTTTCAATTTTCATAAGCCCTATATGATTCTATCAACAAGTTTAAGTTGAGTTCACATTCAAGCCAATCACCGTGCTTAAAGCTGAACTAGCTATTCAATTCAGATGTAGCTGATTCAGTTCACATTATTCAAAAATCAAGATCAAATACAACTAATCGTAAATCAGAAAACGGTCCATTAGAACTAACCTCTCAACATATTTTATATACTGGTTAATGCTATATGACAAGGTCTTTAGAGATGAACCCTTTTGAGAGACGGCATTTACAAGCCACTGCTCAGCTTCCCTACATTCATTTTTAACCTGCCAAAAATGGTTCATGCGAGTTACATTGACAGCAGAGGACTGAATCATAACTTAAACATAAACATTCCCCTGTGAGTTATAAATGCGTTGTGTTTTATCCACTGAATGAAAGTTTTGTAGCAACAATTCCAGAACTAGTTGATATGAAAGAAAACAGGATATTGGAAGTGACTAAAAGATAAATAAAAGATCAAGAAAACACAAACAGTTTAGTTATGTGGGATGTGAATAAAAGATCAAGAAAACACAAACAGTTTGGTTATGTGGGATGTGAGGAGTAATCATTTTCGTGCATTAAGTAGTAACGGGATGAACAAAGGGCTAGATTATACCTCCTCTTTCTTTTCAGCTGGTAGTGAATCAGCGAGTAAATTATATTTTGCAATACAGGTTTGCAGAGGTTTTGCTGCTTTCTCCCTAGCAATTGTAGATTCCACATGCTCCTCATTCTTTGAGTATGAAGATACGGACGAGATTATGCTTTCGCAATTGCTGAAAAAAACGACAGCAGAAGTTGCAAGTAACGTGAAAAGGCAGATAAGTTGCAGTTTCTAAAGACACAACTTATCACCTAAAAGAAATTTGGCACAATTCTTATTATATAGGACGATGATGATGACAGAAATTATATTTTCTATGCAAACTTTTTTACTAAATTTCATAAGGCCTGATATAGGTTTCTATCAACGAGATTAAGTTGAGTTCCCATTCAAGCTAATCACCATGCTTGAAGCTAAACCGACTATTTACCTCAGATGTAGCTGAATCATGATAACAAATGATAGATAAACAGTCGACCTAAAGCTAGGCGACTACGGTTCTTGGAAAATCCTCCAAAGAAACTTAAACTTTTATTCAAATCAACTTCCTTAATAATGAAATACAAAAGTGTTTATGTAGACAAAGAATCACACTTAAACTAGGAAAGCTATTAAATAATAATAAACTACTAAAATAAAGATAGAGTAGGGAACAAGAAACCCAATGAGAATGGGTTCCGTGTCTCACATTCGTATCAATTCAGTTCACATAATTCAATATCAAATACAACTGATCCAAAATCAGAAAAAAGGTCCATTAAAACTAACCTCTCAACAATTTTTACATTGTGGTTAATGTCAGATGACAAGGTCTTTAATGATAAACCCTTTCTAGAGACGGCATTTACTAGCCACTGTTCAGCTTCCCTACATACAAGTTTAACCTGCCAGAAAGAGTGCATGCGAGTTACTTTGACAGTAGAGGACTGAATCATAACTTGAACATAAACATTCCCCTATGACTGCGTTGTATTTTATCCACTGAATGAAAGTTCTTTTTAGCAACTAGCAACAATCCCAGAACTAGTTGCTATGAAAGAAGACAGGATAATAGAAGTGACAAGTTATGAAAAGATCAAGAAAACAAAAACAGTTTTGTTATGTGCATTAAATACTATTTCGTGCATTAAATAGTAATTGATGAACAAAGGGCTAGATTATACCTCCTCTTTTTTATCAGCTGGCAGTGAATCAGCGAGTAAATTATATTTTCTAATACAAGTTTGCAGCGGTTTTGCTGCGTTCTCCCTAGCACTTTTAGAGTCCACATGTTCCTCCTTCCTTGAGTATGAATGTTTGGAGTTTATAATTCTTTCGCAATTGCTGCAAAAAATGAGAGCAGAAGTAGCAAGTAATGTGAAAAGCAGATAAGTTGCAGTTTCTAAAGACACAAGTCATCACCTACAAGGCTACAAGCAATTTGGCACAATTCTTATTATATAGGATGATTAAGATGACAGAGATTTTGTTTTCTATGAGAACTTTTTACTAAATTTCATAAGGCCTGACATAGGTTTCTATCAACGAGATTAAGTTGAGTTTCCATTCAAGCCAATCACTATGCTTGAAGCTGAACCAACTATTTACTTCAGATGTAGCTGATTCAGTTCACGTTATTCAAGATCAAATACAACTAATACTAAATAAATAAATAAATAATAAGGCCATTAAAACTAACCTCTCAAAAATTTTTGTATTGTGATTAATGTTAGTTGACAAGGTCTTTAGAGGTAGACCCTTTTGAGAGAGGGCATTTACAAGCCACTTCTCAGCTTCCCTACATTCATTTTTAACCTGCCAGAAAGAGCGCATGGGAGTTACTTTGACAGCAGAGGACTGAATCATAACTTGAACATAAACATTCCCCTATGACTGCGTGGTATTTTGTCCCTTGATCGAAAGTTTGGTAACAAGTCCAGAACTAGTTGCTATGAAAGAAGACAGGATATTGGAAGTGACTAAAAGTTAAATAAAAGATCAAGAAAACACTAACAGTTTGGTTATGTGGGATGTGACGAGTAATCATTTTCATGCATTAAGTAGTAACAGGATGAACAAAGGGCTAGATTATACCTCCTCTTTCATTTTAGCTGGCAGTGACTCAGCAAGTAAATTATACTTTGTAATACAAGTTTGCAGCGGTTTTGCTGCTTTCTCCCTAGCACGTTTGGAGTCCACATGTTCCTCGTTCCTTGGGTATGAATGTTTGGGTCTGATTATGCTTTCGCAAGTGCTGAAAAAATGACAGAATAAGTAGTAAGTAATGTGAAAATAAGAAGAGTTGCAGCTTCTAATAACACTAACTTATCAATTAAAAGCAAGTTTGCACAATAATAATTATATAGAATGGTGAAATTGACCAAAATTATGTTTCCTATTAAGAAAAAGAATCTAAATTTATAAAACCTTAGAGAGATTAGGATTCCTATTTGTTCAAGTAGTCAACAGTTAGCAGCCAAGTCAACCATTTGTTGAGTGGGTTAGTTAGTTGATTAGTTGTATCTGTTTTCTGTTAGCTGTTAAGTAGCATTTACATTGTGGTCTATAAGGGGAACTATCACCTATTGTATCACATTGGGTGTTGTTGAGAAAATACAGATATACTAAACATATTTCTCTTCTCTGTTATTTTTTAAACTTATTTACTACTGAAGCCAAATTTCATGCTCGAACTCAACCAAATACTTACTTAAGCTATAGCTGATTAAGTTCGTACTATTCAAACTCAAATACAATCAATCCTAAATCAGAAAAAGGTCAATCAAAACTAACCTCTCAACAACATTTATAACATGATTAATCTCAGTTAACAAAGTCTTTGGAGATGAATGCTTTTGAGAGATGGTATTTCTAAGCCACTCCTCAGCTTCCCCACAATGCTTTTTAACTCTCTCTTTTTTGTCATCCGGCAGCGAATCAGCATGAGAATGATATTTTGCAATACAAATTTTCAGAGAATTTGTTGCTTTTGCTATAGCAATTTCCTCGTTGTATCTATTTTCAATCGGTTCCAATAACTATGAAAAAAAAAAATGTTACACAAAGACATTAACAGCTTAACAGCAAAAGTTTCATAGACACCTTTTTAAGACTTATAAGTCTTCCAGTATAGTCTTGTTCAGATTCATCATCACTGTCTTCATATAGCCAGTCTTCAGTTTTTTGCAAATTGGTAGTGATTAACTCCTTTTCTGAATCTTTGACATGGCTACGGTAGGCCCCAGACAACTAAAGTACATGAATTTTGTCATTTTATATGCAATCTGAAATTTTCAAATGGCAACTTGATGTGGTTACTTTAATAGAACAAATACCTTGCTGCGAGTGTCATAGACAAAAGACTCGAGGGTGTTTCTTTGGTCCTTAGCATCTTCCACCTTTATATCTTGTTGTACCAACTTCTTTTCTTTCTCTTTCGCTTCACGTAGCTCATCATTTGTTGATGCGTATTCTAAATTCTCAGAAATTGAGAGATTTAACACACGACTGTTGTCCATCAGTATCCTAGCATAAAGATTCCTAGCAAAATTGTTTTTATCTTCTAAGATCTGCAGCCACAAACACAATTAAGGATGGTATCATAGTGCTTTTAATCATGTTCAACATTGGTTATAATAAGCAGCGCTTACTTTCGCAGAGTCTATTTCAACAATTCCATGGTTGTTAAGCTTCACGCTGAGCTCAACATCCACCTTTTCTGCATCAGAGGGTTCAGACATACCAATCTGCAGGGAATACGTTACAATTATATGAGGTTATGAACGGACAAACTATAGCAAGTGCAAATACAAATGCAATATTATAACATGGAAGGGCATGCAAATATGAGAATCTTACTCCAAAACTTCCAAGTAAATGTGACATTCCTGCAGGGAAATTCCTCTCGTTAATGTATGCGACCGGAAGACAAAGGGGAATGTTGCATTGGAGCTCCATCTTCGTCACTTTTGGAAACGAACTTCCTTTTGGAAAGAGCATAAATTCTCCTTTTGGTGATGGAATTTCTATTGAGTATGGAAATGAATCCTCAATCTACAAACAATAACAAAACATAACACAAATCTTCAGCACATAATATGAATATCAAAACCAGGAGAGTTGTACAGTAGGGTGTTAACAAAAGACCTTATAGTCACGAACTTTGAGAGACGGGCTAAGCATTGCACAACGAAGAGCACATCCTCTAGCAACACATTCGCTAGCATTTAATGTTCTCGTTGGTTCTTTCTCGAAAAACATTGTTAAATATCTTGTAATAGCTGGTATGCGGGACCCAGAACCGACAAGCTCAACCGTAGATATCTTATCAACAGATAGGTCAGCATCCTTTAAAGCCATACGACAAGGAATAATAACTCTATCTAACAGCTTAGATGACAGCTTCTCAAACTCTTCTCTGGTTATGAATCCTCTCACATCTGTATCCCCGATCAGACACTCGATACTAATTGGTGCTTCTGCATTGGCACTCAGAACTTTCTTCACTTTCTCACATGATGCCCTAAGCCTTACAGAAGCACGAGCATTGGCTTTAACATCGATTTTGTATTTTTCATTAAATTGTGCTGCAAAATGGTGGAACAAGACTTCATCAAAATCTCTACCTCCCAGGTTCGGATCAAAAGAATGAGACAGAATTTTCATTTCCCCTGGTTCAAAAGCCGCAAGCGTCACCTGAGTGTCACAGTGCCCAATGTCAACAAACATAACATTGGTCGGTCCCGATTCAGAGAAATCAGTCTTGTACATGCCATAACCTAATGCAATGGCGGTACCATCATGGATCAACCTCAAAGGCTTCAAACCCGCAATCAATGCAGCATCAAGGTACATCCGCCTCTGCAAGTCGGTAAAATACGACGGAATCCCTATCACACAGTCAACAACAGCAGATTCAAGGTTTTTCTCTGTTATCTGTTTCAAATGTTTGAGCAACATCCCCAAAATCTCGACCGGGGTAAAAGTCCATTTCGTTTTCAAGTACTGTAACTCGATCAAAATCCCGCCACGTGGACCCTCACTAGTGGCGAAAGGGAGCAGCTTAAGATCTCCCTCCACCTCCTTATACAGCTTTCCGATCAACCTCTTGATCTGAGAAATCGTTGATGTAGGATTTGCAGTAGCAAATGCGGCACCAGCAGACCCCAAAAACCTCTGCTTCTCACCAAACGAGACCACAGCAGGCGTCTCACGCTTCGATTCATCGTTCAACAACACATCAACACCACCACGCTTTGCAGCGGCAATAACACAGCTGTCGTTACCGATATCAAACCCTATCACACTCATAACTAATTTCTGCAGAAAAAAACGCAAGTTTACTCGAAATTCAACACAGATTACGAACCCTAACAGCAATTATTCACTTAAATACAACGATTAAGACGATTCAGTAAGTAACAAAACGCATAATCAAAAACATGTAGTATAAGATCGTAAAGGAAGTGTACCTGATCGAAATCGAGTGTGTGTGTTCTGCGATGATGACGAAGGAAGGAAGGAATGAACGTAAAATCTGTTTGTTTGGATGAAGTTTAAAGCGTCGTCGGAAATCGAATAGTCGTCGAAGAAGACTTCGTCCAAGTAAACTGCCTGCAAGTTGATGGTTTTTAAGAGTTGACGTTCAATTTTATGTAAATTTTGCCACCATATAAAAGTGGTGGGGGAAGCCGAGGGGTCTATTTAAATTGATTTATAATTCGGTGAATGATACAGAGAAATCTTCTCTTCTTGGATTATTATTTGCCTAAAATTTGACTTTTGTTTTTTTTTTTTTGAATGGGCATGGAACCAACCCAAACTTTTAATACCCGAGCAAATCTTTTTGAGAATGGAATTTTGAATTTTTTCATACTGAATTTGATGTTTTAGACTTAACTAATGTATGAACACCATAAATGAAGAAACATACGATTAAGGAAGGGTCAATTTCATATATACCCCTACAAACTTATAAAATATCATATATACCCATACAAAATTTCAAATATCATATATGCCCTTAAAAACTAGTTAAAATATCAAATTTACCCATTTTATTAAAAATAATTTAAGAAATGACCATTTTACCCCTATTTCTCAAAACCTTAAATTTTCATGTTTACCCATTCATTTTTTTTTTAAATACCTTGTTTAGAATTTCATTTCATCTATTCAAATGTAACTACTTATAAGAAAATCTCCACTAACAAACGTAGAATATCAAATTCTATATTCTTTCATTTGAAGAAAAAGATAAACAGATGGAAAACATATATTTCAAATTCCACATCATTTTAATTGAAAAATCAATATTTTCTTTCATCATATGAAATCGCCTGTGTCAGCATCGAATAAACAGATATTAAGTATCTCCATAAATATGAAAATATAAAAGGATGATGTCATGAGCAAATCAAAAGAAACCATTGAGAAATACCGGAAAACAAAAATGATTATTTATGTGATATCGTAAACAACCCTAATCGTTGCTATATGAAAAGCAAAAGAGACGTAACTCTCTTAAGGTTTATAAATAATAAAAAAATAAAGTTATTAAAGTCATATAATTAGTAGGGATAGAATGGTCAATAAGTAAAAATTCATTTAAATTGGGTATATATGATATTTTTGGTTTTGATTGGGCATATATGATATTTTCTATGTTTATAAGGGTATATATGAAATTTTCCCATTAACCTTGTTGAATCAGATTCAAACTCGAGACCTTAAAGTCTCCAAATTCTAATAATCATTTTATATTCTATTCCATTTTCATTGGACCAAATGTCATTTGGTAAATATTTGTATTTGACTTTTGTTGAAATTTTGAATTTGTATAATCTCCCAACTGATTTTACTCTTTTAACACATATGTATATTTTAAGGACGTGTGATATACATTGGTGTTGAAGATGGTGTTATCCTGTCACGTGGTAGCTGATTGGATAACACCATATTTCAACATCAAGTGTGGTATATATGGTGTGGTGTGTGGTGTTGAGTTATTTTTTATTAGTTTAAACAAAAAAAAATTTAAAAAAAGAATACATGCCATTATTTGATTGGATGAAAACCCTCACCTTTCTTCCCTCCACAGCGTTAGAAGCTCCACGGGAATGGATCACACCAAGCTTCAACGCCATATGGGGGTGGTTATCACGCCGTGAAGATGGTGTGATACCCCCTTCACGCCACTTCAACGCCAATTTTGTTTATTTAAATATACGGGGTTACATAGCTAAAAAAAACTATCCGCCATAACATTTTAAAATATAAGAAATGTTGTTTATCAAAATTTGGCTCGTTTAAAGGGAAACAAATCATTCAAAAAAGAAATTTTGTATATATTAAAGAAAAAATGAATTTAAATAATTTCAATTATTGTGTATTGGTCGGTAATAATCTCACTATTTTTTTTGTAATACAAGAGTCTTATCTTTATACACTATTTGTTTTTAATAATCCTTCCGTCCACATCAGCATATAGTAATGGCGCTTAGTGGGATGAACAAAATAATTATTAAAAAAATATAGGATATACAAATAAGATTATTGTATTACAAAAAAGTTGATGAGATTATTACCGACTAATAGATAATAGTTAAAATTATTTAAATCATTAAACAAACAAAAGGGGTACTCTACTAAGCTCCTAAAAGAAGCCATGATGCTAAAATGTAACAAGAGTGAATATTTACACAATGAATCTCGTTACTATCTAAAATTTAAATTCAAAAAAGTCATTTTTATTCTTATGAATTACAAATTTAATGTTACTTTTATAATCAATTGCTTCAAGTGGGGAAAAAAAACGTCAAAACCAATATCAGGATTGGTCAACTAATGAGTTTGATTTGGATAGAATCATTCATTCATGCCCATGGCCTTCAGTGACTGAATAATATTTTGTATCTTTTTTATAATGTTTCTCATCATGAAGAAGGTGACTTAGTATTGCCATTCGAATTATGCAAAATTATCGAAAATGCTACTTGAGCTGGTAAACGATTGTAAAAAGAATGCTACAGATCTCGTGTTTTACTGAACATGATAAGCTGAAAGATATTAAAAAGCATATACAAATGCTGAAATGCAGAATACTTGCCGGAATATGATGTTGCATCAAGCTTTTTAGAGCAGAAACCAAAGATAATGAAAGCATTAGGTAACATAAAACATAGTTTAACAGAACAAGTTATGAACAAGGAAGGAAACCTAAATGTTGTGCTTGTTTCCACCCATCTAGAAATAAGATGTATTTATGGACTTGAATGTCATTGTGTAGGTCCTTTTGATCAGACTCCATGAATTGGTCAGTTTGGATGCGCGTCCACCCCGGGTTGGTCCCTATGGGG
>JBCNJP010000017.1:395172-444184 GCA_039602395.1 Deinandra increscens subsp. villosa
TCAAGTACAATAAATCTTAAATCATAAAAAGGTCGATTAAAACTAACCTCTTAAAAACATTTATAACACGATCAATCTCTGTTGACAAAGTCTTTGGAGATGAATGCTTTTGGGAGATGGCATTTGTAAGCCATTCTTCAGCTTTCCTACATTCCTTTTTAACATTCTCTTTTTTGTCATCCGGAAGCGAATCAGCATGCAAATGATATTTCGCAATACAACTCTTCAGAGAATTTGTTGCTTTTGCTATAGCATTTTCCTCAATATTGCATCTATTTTCAATCGGTTCTAATAACTACAAAAAAAAAAAAAAAAAAAATGTTACACAAGGGCATTAACAGCTTAAGAAAGAAGCTTCATAAACACCTTTTTGAGAATTTTAAGTCTTCCAGTATAGTCTTGTTCAAATTCATCATCACTGTCTTCATAGAGCCAGTCTTCAGTTTTTTGCAAATTGTTAGTGATTAGCTCCCTTTCTGAATCTGTGGCATAGCTCCGGTAAGCACCAGAAAGCTAAATTACACAAATTTTGTCAATATATATGCAATCTGAAATTTTCTAATGGCAACTTTATGTGGTCATTCTAATAAAACAAATACCTTCCTACGAGTGTCATAGACAAAATACAAGAGGGTGTTTCTTTGGTCCTTAGTTTCTTCCACCTTTATATCTTGTTCTCCCAACATCTTTTCTTTTTCTTCAGCTTCATGTAGCTCATCATTAGTTGCTGTGGCATCTAAATTATCAGAATTGGGAGATTCAATATATGACTTATGATGTTGGTATAATGTTCTAAGATAAGAAATGTAATATCATAAGGTGTAACATTGGTGTATGCCACCAGCTTCTTGCTGTTCAAAAAAGAAAACTTGTGAACATTTGCCTTTGCTCGGTAAAAGATGCACTCCTAGAAAACTGAGTTGTTTCTTACAAAAAAAAAATGCTGTCATAAATGCATAGGTAACGAAATGAAATAAAAAAATATATATAGACAGGCTTGTACAGACCGTCTTAAAAATGATAAGAAATAAGCTCAAGCATTTAAAACAACTATCTACAATTATTTTGTTGGTTACCAGGATATTTATCAAATTGTCTCTTAAACTCGGCCTTTTGTTGTTGCATCGCTTCCTTCATTTGCTCCCTCATCGCTTCTCTTTCTCGTCGTTCATTTTCAAGTTGGGTTTCCATATGAGTTTGAAAATGGGTCAGTTGAGATTGCAATTCCCGCACCTGAAAGTTTGTTAAAAGACACATAAATGCATAATAAGTACCTAGTAAAGAAACATACTCAATTCGATTTGTATCCACACTGTACAGTGACACAGACACACGTACACATATACATACAAACATAAACATACACAAACATAAAGATAAACAAGCACAAACACACACACATACATATACATATATATGGACATGGCTTCACAATTAAGGACGCCCACACATACATCATGTACACGCATAGACACCAACACAACTAACCTCCTTTTTGAGATCTTTGAGTCTTTGTGTATAGTCTTGTTCAGATTCATTATCACTGTCTTCATATAGGAAGTCTTTGGTCTTTTGCAAATTGTTAGTGTTTACCTCCTTCTCTGAATCTGTATCAAATAAGCTCCGATAGGCCCCAGTAGGCTAAATCACACAAATTTTGTCAGATTATATGCAATCAGAGAAATCAAATGGCAACTTTATGTGGTTAGTGTAATAAAAACAAAAGACTCAAGGGTGTTTCTTTTATCCTTAGTTTCTTCACCTCTATATCTTGTTCTGCCAACATCTTTTCTTTCCTTTTAGCTTCACATAATTCATCATTTGTTGTCGCGACATCTAAATTCTCAGAAATTGGGAGATGCAAAATATTCTGGTTGTCCATCAGTATCTTAGAATATGAACTCCTACCTAAATGGCGTATATCTTCTAAGATCCGTAGCCACAAACACAATTATAAGTATGTTATGGTAGTGCTTTTAATGAACCCATGTAAAACAATAGTGTAATGAGTAATGCTTACTATTGCAGAATCCATTTCAATAATTCCATGGTCATTAAGCTTTATTCTAAGCTCAACTTCCTTTTTTTGTGCATCAGGGGGTTCAGACAAACCGATCTGAAAAATACTTTACAATTATCTCAAGGTATGAACAAACAAACTATAGCAAGTGTAAGTACAAATGCAAAATTATAATATGATCAGACACACAAATAAGAGAATCTTACCGCGAAATGACCAACTATATCTGATATTCCTGCAGGGAAATCCCTCTCGAAGATGTATGCGACCTGCATATAAAACTGAGTGTTACCTTCGTGTGTCATCAACTTCTCGTTTGGAAATGTACTGCCTTTTGGAAAGAGCATATATTCTCCTCCTTGTGGTGAAGGAATTACTATTGAGTATGGAAATGAATCCTTAATCTGTGAACAATAAGAAACATAACAAAAATCTTTAAAAACATAATATGAATGTTAAAACAAGGAGAGTTGTACCGTAGAGTATCAGAGAAAGACCTTATAGTCGCGGACTAGGAGAGTCGGGCTAAGCATTGCACAACGGAGAGCACATCCTCTAGCAACACTTTCACAAGCGTTTAATGTTCTTGTAGGTTCTTTCTCGAAAAACATTGTTAAAATTCTCGTGATGGCAGGTATGCGTGACCCTTTACCAACAAGCTCAATAGTGTATAGCTTATCTACACTTAGACCAGAGTCCTTTAAAGCCATACTACAAGGAATCATAACCCTTTCTAACAGCTTCAATGACAAATTCTCAAACTCTTCCCTGGTTATGGATCCTCTCACATCTATATCTCCGATCAGACACTCGATAATAAGAGGTGCTTCTGCATTGGTACTCAGAACTTTCTTCACCTTCTTACATGATGCCCGAAGCCTTCTGGAAGCACGCACATTGGCATAGACATCAATTTTGTATTTCTCATTAAACTGTGCTGCGAAATGGTGGAACAAAACTTCATCAAAATCTCTACCTCCCAAGTTCTGATCAAAAGAATGGGACAGGATTTTCATTTTCCCTGGTTCGAAAGCCGCAACAGTCACCTGAGTGTCACAGTGCCCAATGTCGACAAACATAACATTGGTCGGTCCGGAGTCAGACAAATCAGCCATGTACATGCCATAACCTAATGCAATGGCAGTACCATCATGCATCAACCTCAAAGGCTTTAAACCCGCGATAAGTGCAGCATCAAGGTACATACGCCTCTGCAAGTCCGTAAAATATGACGGAATCCCAATCACGCAGTCAACGACAGGGGACTGAAGGTTTTTCTCAGTTATTTGTTTCAAATGTTTGAGCAACATCCCCAAAATCTCGACCGGGGTAAAAGTCCATTTCGTTTTCAAGTACTCTAACTCGATCAAAATCCCACCTCGCGGGCCCTCACTAGTGGCAAAAGGTAGCAGATTAAGTTCTCCCTCAACCTCTTTATACAACTTTCCAATCAACCTCTTAATCTGAGAAACAGTTGATTTAGGATTTGCAGCAGCAAATGCAGCACCTGCAGAACCGAAAAACCTTTGCTTCTCACCAAACGAGACCACGGCAGGCGTTTCACTCTTTGATTCATCATTCAACAGTACCTCAACGCCACCACGTCTTGCAGCGGCAATAACACAGCTCTCGTTACCGATATCAAACCCTATCACACTCATCTTTCTATTATTCTCCCGGAAAAAAAAAACGCAAGTTTACTCGAAATTCAACACAGATTAGGAACCCTATGGACAATCATCTACATAAATACAGAAATTCAGTAAGAAATAAGACGCTAAAAGATGTAATATAAGATTGTAAAGCATGTGTACCTGATTACTGATTGAAATCATTTCAACTGTGTGTTTCTGTGATTGACGAAGGAAGGAAGGAAGGAAGGAAGGAAGGAATGTGGATAGCTGTTTGTATGAATCAAGTATGAAGCGAATAGTCGTCGAAGACCTCGCCATGTTTGTATAAAGTAAACTGCAGCCTGCAAGTTGGTTGATGGTTTGTTTTTAAGAGTTGACGTTCAATTTTATCATTTTATGTAAATTTTGCCAACCAACTATATGATGATGGTGACGGAAAGGGTCTATTTTATTTGAATTGATTAATAATTGGGTCAACTACACTGGGAAATCTCCTTATTATTTTAAACACTTCAATTTATACCCCTCGGATTATTGGTAAACTTTTTTTAATTTTTTTAAATTTTTTAAGTTCATTGTATTATAATAAAAACAAATATTTATAGTGAAGTGGCAGGTAAACGGGCAACAAGCTGCATCACAACCTTCTTTTAGATAACAAAACGAATCCTGCTGAAGACAAAGTTCTGAGCCTTAGGGGACGACAAATTACTATGCACGACCCGTTGAAGCCTACTCAGAAATCCAACCGCCTCCGAAACAAGGAACCCAAATGTATCAAATTAAGGGCAACCGTCTTAAAGAGATAATAATGTATTCATATTAAGGTTTGATGTATTAAAGTTTTCATTAAAAAATTAAACATACTTTTTCATATGACATGAAAATTTCGCTACCAAAATCTTAGGGGGGCGGTATAGTCTGCGACTCCACCTTTCGGTTCCAGTGATTTTCATGGCTTCTTTTGGCTACCACACCTAGTGCCATGGCTTCATGGGAGGCATTTTCATTTCTTGTGTTTTGCGGTTTGGAGGAGTCGAATGAAGCCGTAAGATTGTGTGACTAATTTTGATTTTGAAGCCTAGATCTCCAAGCCTAAACCACACCCATCTAAAAATGAAGCCTAAGGCTTCATTTTCTCTCTTTATCATCTCTTCACGTGGCATACAACCATTAAATGAATTTTTTGAAGCCTTAGGCTTCTCCTCCCTTCACCCCCCCCCCCCCCCCCCCACTTAGTCTATATACCAGTATAATATAACAAACGAGATTCAACCTAAAACATCAGTAGCAGTGGAAGTTTAACAACAAATATCGATTATCTTTTTTTACTAGTCTACGGTTTCGCGGCTACACCGCGGATTCACGATTTATGATTTTATATGTGTCTTTATTATGTATCTGTATTTATAACCGCTTGTTACATTTACCTAATTTTTCACGTTTATGTTTTTCACTTGGTTTAATTCGAAAAAAAAAATCATGATAACATTAATATAATAATCTCAAATACACAATTTTGAAAGGGACCTCCTATTGAGATATTTCTATATGTCCCCGTATAGTCTAATATACGCCGTATTAAGAGATAATACACCCCGTATAAAGGATTGTTTTTTTCTTATACACCTCATATAGTCTAATACTAAACATATACATATAGGGATGTCGAATTAAATTTTAAATATGTCCGGTTATTGATCCCCTTTTGAAATGACACCAATAAAGGAAACATTGGCAACCATTAACCATATGTTCATATAGTTATGAAATCTGTAGAGGGTAAATCCGTCATTCACTATTATAAAATATCTCAATTTGAACCTCAAATTCAATGATAGATTGTTAAACAAATAATTGTTTTGAGTGGATAGGGTTTTTGGTTTTCTTAAAAAATTTCAAAACTCCAATCATTTTGCAGGTAGTTCCAAACCCATCATCCCCACCACCCACCACGCAATTGGTTACTCTATAATTAATCAAACTAATCACCTCCCTCTTTATTCTTCCTTTCAAAATCTGGTTCTGATTTCTCAGAATTCTCATACCTTGGTTCTTTTACCAAGAAATTATCTTGCAAAAAAGGAAGAAAAATGGAGTTCTCAACATTCAACCCTTCTTGGCACTCCTTTTTCACCTCCCCTCTCCTCTTTCCATACCCCTTCATCCCCGAGAACTACGTTCATTGGACTGAAACCCCTGAATCCCACATTTATTCTGCCGACATCCCCGGTACCTATGCATTTCTTGATCTTATCTTCGGGTTAAAATTGTCTGCTTTTTAGGAGGAGCGTATCTTTCTTGATATTAACTTGATTAATTGGCTAATGATGTTTGCTTTCTAGGATCAAATCTTGTATCAATTGGTTTAATTGCATACAAGAATATGATCAAGATATCAAGATTTCTTGATCCATTTCTTTAGGGTGGTTTGTTGATATGAACTATGGTAAATGATGTTGCTTTATAGGACCAAATCTAGAATCTGTTGGCTTAAATGCATACAAGAATTGGTTTCCAAGACACCCTGATCAGAAAGTTCTTATTTTTTTAAGATATCAAGATTTCTTGATTCATCTCTGTAGGGTGGTTCCTTGAAATCAACTATTAAAATTGACCAGTGATCTCTGCTTTCTATGATTAAATATCGAATCAATTGGTTTAGTTGCATACAAGAGTTTGCTTCCAAGACACCCTTATTAGAATGTTCTTTTTGTATCATATCAAGGTTTCTTGATTCTTTTCTGTAAGGTGATTTCTTTATATTAACTATATTAATTGGCTAATGAGGCTTTGTAGGACCAAAGCTTGAGGTTTAATTGCATACACAAATCTGTTCTCAAGACACCTTATTAGAAAGTTTTTTTTTGGTATCATTGGTATCATATCATAGTTTATTGATTCTTTTATGTAGGGTCCTTTCTTGTTATTAACTATTCTATTTGCCAATGACCTTTTAGCCTAGTGGCACCAGGTGTCTATCCCCACCAAAGCGGTGTGGGTTCGAGTCCCATAAAGCGGGCATTAGGTCAATATTCGTTTTAAGGAGGTGTGTGTTAGCCGTTAAAAGAATTATGTTGATTGGCTAATGATGTTGCTTTTTGAGACAAAATCTTGAATAAGTTGGCTTTATTTCATACAAGAGCTTGTTTTCAGGACACCCTTATTACAAGGTTCTTTTTGTATCATATCAAGGTTTCTTTATTCTTTTGTCTATGGTTGTTTTTTATATTAACTATGTTAAATGGCTAAAGATGCCTACATTCTAAGAACAGGGTTTGTTTTTGCACAAATATTCGTTTCTCAAGAATGATTTCTTGATATTAACCCTGTTAAATGGTTAAAGTTGCCTTCTTTTTCGGACACATCCTTGAACCAGCTACTTTGATTGCACATAAAGATTCATTTCTAAGACACCGTATTAGAAAAAATTCATCTTTTTGCATTATATCAAGATTTCTTGATTCCTTTCTTTAGGATGGCTTAATTTGTGTACATATGCAGGTGTTAGGAAGGAGGAAATCTGTGTGGAAGTTGAGGACTCGAGATATCTTATAATTCGTACCGAATCAGCTGATGATACAGTGACAATGCCCGGTGGTCGGACCTTTATGAAAAAATTCAGGCTGCCGGATACTATTGATGTAAATGGGATTTCTGCTTGTTATGAGAATGGGGTGTTGACGGTTACTGTACCAAGATCTTTTGTTAGAAGGGGGTTTTATATCGAACCTGCTGATCTGCCACAACAGACAGAAGTGCTTGCGAGGGCTGCTTGAATCCTTAAAGGTTTAGGATATCTTATGTACAAATTTGATATTTTTAAAGTTGCTTGGATTCAAGAATTATAGGCATTGCTTTGGGGAAACATTGTTGGTGCAAATGTTCATATAGATGTAGGCCTTAGTTGATTGGTACTAAAATCATTCATCTTTTTCAATGAATAATGTGCATTAATCTACATTACAAAAACCATCATAATGTTGGTACTTGATATGTATATATGAGAAAAGGCTATTTTGAGAGTGTCTGTTTTTTGTTTTGTTTTTGTTTTTTTCCCATCTGCAAAGTTAATATAACCATTTCTTTAAATTTATCCCCAAAAGACTCTAGACCAATAAAAAGCAGTTCTAACCAGCAGGGGCGATTCTTATAGTGTGCCAGCAGTGATTTGTCCAGAGGTACCGAGTATACATGTTTTACGAAGAAAATTTTTATATATACGTGTTTTACGAAGAAAATTTTTATATATATCCTGTCGGTCACCACTAAAAAATATTTTATATACTAATAATGGTCACCACTAATTTTCGGTTACCCACGAAAAAAATTTCAAGATCCGCCACTGGTTCTAACAAAACAGGAAGAAAAAAAGATGATCAATTCATCTGCTTTGTTTGCTCACCAAACACAGATGAATGAGGTATACTAACGATAAGGACACCAAGACAAAGTGTAAGAATCAGAAAATGACATTGTACATATATGATTGGATGCTAGCAATTGACTCTTTTTGGGCATTCTACAAGATTATTTTATGTAGGAATTGGTCAAAGTTACAGCTTTAAATTCATCAATAAATTAAGCTCCTTATTTTCTTTATAACGAGCTACAATGTCATTCATTAAACATACTATATGAAGGAGTCTTGTGGTGTATTTGTTGTTGGAAAAGGCATAAAAAATAAGTTTTTAATCAACTTTAATCACAAATAATTATTTTCAAGTATTTTCAAAGACCATTTGAGTTCAATTTAAAAAAAAAAAAAAGATATCATGAAATTAGATTTGACGATTATGAAGTGAGCACCACGGCGTTTTCTACTAAAATTCCAAATACTAAATATATAATATAGATTTACTTGGTAAATATCGTTTTCTAGGAAATCATGATGAAAAATGGATCTTTTCCATTGATGCTACTCACATAAAGTGACAACCAACAAACAACATGAATCTCTAGGTATATATTCAAGGATTTCTCTCAGACTACTTTGTGTTTTGTAGCCATGGAATTCATAGTTTTTGTCACTCTATTATTATTGTTGATTTTGGTTCCCACATTTTTTCTTTCCAAGCAAAAGAAGTATAGTGGTCATCTAGCCGGTCAACTGCCACCGGGTTCATTGGGACTACCGGTGATAGGGCAAAGCATCGGCTTTCTAAAGGCGTTGTCAGCCGACAAGGTCGATAAATGGTATCAAGAACGAATAACAAAGTATGGCCCTGTTTGGAAAGCGAGTCTTTTTGGATGCCCAACGGTTGTTTTGAATGGTCCAAACGCAAATAAGTTCATATACACTTGTGACGGGAGCCTCCTCGCAAACTCACAACCACCATCGATCAGCAGGATCTTGGGTTCCAATAATATTATAGAGTTGTCCGGAAATGATCACAAACGAGTAAGAACAGCCCTAGTTTCGTTTCTTAAGCTTGAAGTGTTGAAGCAATATGTTGCAAAAGTTGATGACGAGGTCCAACACAATCTTCTAACGCATTGGCATGGTACAAAGGAGGTCCAGGTAAATATATTTTACCCGAATCACATTTGACCTTTAGGGCGGGAGTGGTTTTCCCGTTTCTCCAAATATATACGATATCAGTGTCACGTTAGATTTTCTTAATTAATTTTCTATCAAATGTGGGGTGGTTACTCCGTTTTTCAAAATTAACCAAATTTTTTTTCATAATTATTTATCAAACACTTCTTTCATATGTTTTTACCATTAAGTGTTTATCAACACATGTATAGGTTATGTGTAGGTTGTATATCTAGCAAAATCTAATTTGTTCATATGAAATAAATAAATATTGCATTTTTATAACTTCTTTATTTAAAATTGAGATTGAAAAATGTATAATTCATTTTGTTATATATTTTTTCACAATATTTGGTCTTCTCTGTTACTACCCACCATCTCTAGAATAGAAATGATGTAGTATATATTTTCATTTGTTTTTATCAATGTTGTAGGTGCAGTCTCTAATGAAGGTCTTAACCTTCAACATCATTTGCTCTCTTCTTTTTGGGATTGAAAGAGGACCCAAAAGAGAGAAAATGCTACCACTTTTCCAGGATCTGATTGAAGGTCTTTTGTCAATTCCAATCAATCTGCCTTTCACTAAATTTGGCCGCGGGATCATAGCAAGGGAAAAACTTGTACCTATGATATCACAACTTATACGGGAGAAAAGAGAGGCACTCGAGGAACAAAATCAACAACACAATTCTCATAAAGATCTAATCACGTCGTTGCTTAGCATTCATGATAATGATAGCTCAACAATGATGTCGGAAGAGGAGATCATTGACAACATCCTCGCCTTGATGGTTGCAGGTTATGACACGACATCCGTCCTTCTTACCTTCTTGGTTAAGCTTTTGGCTAACGATAAATCTATCTACTCTACTATAGTTCGAGGTACGTTGTAACACATTAATTTTTGCTCCGTTTCTTTTGTTGTTATCATTGCACAAACATATTTTATAACTTGTGGCGACTTCAAAGTTTGTAAGAGTCTTATACCCGTTTGTTTTTTAAGAGAATTATGTATGAATATGAATACCACTTCTAAATGTTAAGAGGTGATTAAAATGTCTGAAAACTAAATTATTAAGAGGTGGGGGCTGGATGCGGATAACTAGTTGCCGGAGACGGAGCCTAGTCGCTGGAGACGGAGCTCTCGTTGTCAGAGAACGAACGACTCTTTTTTAGGGTTAAGAGGTTCTAACTTCTAATATGTACTAAAAGGTCTTGATGGTTAAGACGCTATTAAGATGTATAATCTCTTAATAACTGGAAAAAAACAAACGCCTCTACATTTGAATACATCTGACCGAATCAGATGCAACCTCTATTCATAGGTTTTTTCAAAAAACACACATCCTCTTACAGAGCTTTAGTAAAGCTATGTAAAAGTGTGTAACAATAGTTTTAACAACTATGACCTTTTTAGTATTTCACCACAATTGAGCAATGCTTCAAATCTTCTTTTTCCTCTTTCTTTGTAACTTTAATAAAAACCTCTAAGAGCACTCATATATGAAGATAACAAACATCAAATTAGGTTTATATATTTGATATTGCAGAACAACAAGAAATTGCGAGTAAGAAAGCATATGAAGAAGCTTTAACATGGGAAGACCTCACCAAGATGAAGTACACATGGAAAGTAGCAACCGAGGTGATGCGAATAAACCCTCCCGTGACTTTGAGCTTCCGACGAGCCAAGCAAGATATCGAGTATGGAGGTTTCATAATTCCAAAAGGATGGCAAGTATGACACATGATTGCTTAATCAATAAGGGTTAAGAGACAAAGTATTATATAACACAATCACTTAATTTATTTTATGTATTGTGTTTCCAGGTGATGTTATCTGCGCCCATGACACATATGGATGATAGTATTTTCCAAAATCCAACCATGTTCGACCCGACCCGTTTTGAGAAACATGCACCACCACCACCACCTTTTAGTTACGTGGCATTTGGAGGCGGGCCGAGGATGTGTCCTGGTACCGAGCTTGCGAAAATGGAAACTTTAGTGATGATGCATCGTCTCGTGACAAGATTCAACTGGGAGCTACTTAAGAAAGATGAATCATTCAAGAGAGTTCCAATGCCAGAATTTGAACAAGGGTTGTTAGTTCATGTGAAACCCCAAAAGAAAATGGTGTCGTATGAAGCATGAATGTTGGGAGTTTTTGTATTTTTTTTTTAACGACTAACACAAACATCCTCTAATCTACTTCTAAATTACACCGAAGTTTTTGTGTTTGCAGGGGTATTATGTATAAAGCCTACTATGTTATAAACCAATAAACATTCTTGTTCCCAAAATATTAAGTGCAAAACGCCATAGAATGGACTAGGTTTTAGCTACTAGTGTTTTCCTTTTTAAATAGTGAGGATTCAAAGCATGTGATGGATAAAATATTGTCGTTAAAAAAGAGTTAGACATCGATTAGATTTTTTATATTTTAAAGGGTTATTGGCTTCAAATAATTCTAACTATTAATTTTTGGCCAAGAACACCCTTAACTACGGAAATACCCAACACCACTCCCAACTATCTACCTATTTTCTTTCACCACTGCCCCGTTCATTTTATTTAACACCGTTAAGTGGCTACCTACATGGCAGTCCTACGTTGCTTTAAATTAAGAATTATTGGCTTCAAATAATACTAACTATTACCTTTTAGCTAGAAACACTCCCAACTACGGACATAGCCAACGCCACTCCCAACTATCTACCTAATTTCTTTCACCACTCCCCCCGTTAATTTTATTTGAAGCCAACAATGCAGATGAGGAATCGATTAAGAAACATCACTCTGATGCTACATGTTGGATGATTCCTCGAACATGATAATATAGATATAAACATAAAGATTACCTGATAGCATAGGGACTGCAACCATGTTGAAGGATTCCATGAAGCCATTGATCGAGATCCCCTTTAGGGTGTATAGTTAGGATGACTGTTGGGAATGTTTTGCTTGGCAGAAATTCTCTAAGTCAGAGTTCCGAAGGAAGTTAGTCCGGAACTTCTCCTTCACACTGAGTAGTTCCTCCGGAACTTCTCCTAGTGTTACTCCGGAACTTTGACTTATCCCCTGTTGCAAGTTCCAATGCATAAAGCTGTCAGAAAGCAGTTTTACTTTACACCATGCTGTGCACTGTTCACCGATAGGTCTGCTCAACTGTTCACAGAAGCATGCTTGTACTACAACAACTCTGGAGTAGATATTATTTGTTTATTTAGCCTTAGAGCTAAAAGGAAATAAAAGTAGATCTTTTATTTCCTCCTTGCACTATATATATTAGTTGTATTTCCTATGTTTAAATTATCGAACACCTCACTTGTTCATCAGTTGTAACTCACTGTAAACACTGTGAAGTATAAATATAGTAGTGCTTGGAATTGACATCTTGTGTTCATCTACTTTACTTCATGTTTACTTGTTACAGTTTCGATCAAACCGTTTCAAACATTAACACAAACAAGTCTGATTCCGCCTTTCTTGTTTGATACTTTTAGTAACTTGTTTGGTTAGTTGTCTCTAACCACGATCCTACAAGTGGTATCAGAGCTTTGGCTCTTGAGTTCATAAGTTTTTAAAATTGTATTTTTGAAAACTTTTCTTGCTAAAAGGGTTACTGTTTGATTTGGATAAGACTGTTTTGATTCTTGATCTCTGAAAATGAGTGAACTAAGGAATGGCAGCACTAACAAACCTCCAACCTTCACTCCTGATGACTTTGACACATGGAAACTCAGAATGGAAATTTTTTGCAAAAATACCGATCACAAAATGTGGGGTTCCATTGTCAATGGACCAAAAGTCATTACCACCCCATCTGCTACTCAACCTGTTGTTGACCTTGTCAAAGCGTATGAGAATTATTCTGATGATGATCATAAGGCCTGTGAATGTGACTACAAAGCTTTGTGGGCACTCCAGGCAGCTCTTCCTAATTCCATACTAATAGGCTTTAAGAGATGCAAAACTGCACATGATCTTTGGAAAGCACTTATTGAAATGTATGAGGGAACAGATGAGGTGAAAGAGAACAAGAAAGACATTTTAAAACAAAGATATGAAAATTTCTGTCATAAAAGAGGTGAATCAATGTCTGAACAGTACTTGAGATATGTCCGACTTATAGATGAACTACAGGGTGCAGATGTAAAAATTGACAATGCTGATATAATCAGAAAATTTTTAAGATCATTACCTGAAGTTTGGACTGTCTATACAGTCAGTATTAAGTACAACAAAGACCTTAAAACCTTGAAATTAGGAGATCTCTATGGAATGCTGAGTGCACATGAGATGGAAATGAATGAGAAGTCTGGTGTATCATCGAACCAGACATCATCTTCCAAAGGCACTTTGGCCCTCATCACTGCTCACTCAGAGAACTATTATGAACCTGAACCATATGTATCCTTTCCTGAGTCTCCTAAAGGACATGAAACATCATATTACCAAAACTTTGCAAATGTTGCTAACAGTTCTTATTCAGGTTTCACCAGATCAGATCTAGAGTGCATCAGTGCAGATGATCTAGAGGAGATTGACATCACTACCCAACTAGCCATGGTGTCACTTAGGGCTCAAAGGTTCTACAAGAGAACAGGGAGAAAATACAATGGAGCCAAGAATGCTCCTATTGGTCTTGACAAATCAAAGGTCAAGTGTTACAACTGTCATCAGTTGGGACATTTTGCCAGGGAGTGTTCTCAACCAAGAAGAGAAAATGGTTACAGTGCTGAGAAGAAACAAGAATATACCAAACCAAGCTCTTCCTCTGGTCCTACTCCACCAAAGCCCTTTTACAACACCCAAAGCCAAGCAACTGCTGCTGTAGCAAACCAAACAGGGTTTGTTGACTGGGAAGAAGTGATGCATGATTTTGCTCCAACTAACCATGCCTTGATGGCAAGTGGTTCTTCACCTGCTTCTGCAGAGGTAAACTCTAACTCCAGCACTGAATCTGAGAATGTGTTATGTACACCTAAGTGTATTTAAGTGGTTGAGAGTTACAAAAAGCATAATCAGGCACTTGTAGATGAACTTAAAAATCTAAATGAGTTGAAAGAGTACTCAAAAATGGCTGATATTGCTTACTCAACCAAAACTGATGAACTCAGACAAACAATAGGGATTTTGAAACATCAACAAACTAATTTTATAACTCAAATGGATGATGTGGTTGAGCAACTAAATATTTCAAAGAAGCAAAATGTGGAATATGTGCTTGACATTCAAACCCTAAAAGATCAGCTAAGGGAAGCCTTGTGCAATGCTGATAAATTTCAAATTGCAAGTGAAAAAGCAGAAAAGTTATGGCATGAGCACACACATGGGAAGGGAAGGGTATCTTTTAAAATTGTTGAAAACCCTGATTCATACACTTGTCTTGAAACCCTAACTATTAAAGAAACAAGTGTTCCCTTGTCCCCTGACCCATTGGAAATTGGTCCAGTAACTGAGGACCTTTCCAAAGAAGCTGAAAGTCTGAAAGAGAGTGATGACATGAGAACTGAAAGTTTTATTGGCTTTTCTGACATCAAAACTGAATTAACCAGCACTTCTGCTGAAGTTGATAAATCAAAGATTTCAAAACCAATTCTTAAAAACCCTAAGAATGTGAGTTTAGAAAATGATGATTTCAAACTGTCAAAGTCTACTACTCAAAGGAGTGGCAAATCAAAAACTTTTGGAAATCAAATCAGTTCAGAGTCATCAAAACAAAAGTCTCACACCTTTGTGAAAGAATGCATAATTTGTGGTGAATTAGGACATGTTGCTGTAAATTGTTCCTACAATCCTTTCAAACAGATAATTAACAATGCTAAAACTTCTCCAAGGAGAAACCAAAATCTGTTAAATTCAAAGAATTTAAAGGATAGCAGGAACATGTCACCAAAAAGATCACATGTTGATCAAAAGATTTCTGGAAAAACTCAAAAGGTCTGGATTGGAAATGAGAAGAATAACAGCTTTTCATATGTTAAAAGAAACAATTTTTCTAAGGAACAACATTCCGCAGGAACTTCATATCTTCCGGGAGAAAATTCCTCCGGAAGAAATACAGTTCCCTCGGAACATTTTAACAACATCAGGTCTTCTAATCCTTCAAAACAAAGACCTGAATTTCAAACCACTGAGTTCATTAATCAAATTCACCCATCTTTCAAAGGAAATTCACGAGCAAAATCTGCTCCTCGTGAAAGAAAACAAGTTTTTGAACAGTATGAAGTGCATGATTATCCTGCACAAATGAGTTCCTACGGAACTCAGCATCCTCATACTGAAACTTTCAAAGTTGCTGCACAACCAAAACTTGAAACTGCAAGACAAAGAAGCAACAGAAAGTTTAGGGAAAAGAAGGCTTTTATTAAGAAACATGGTTTTCCCAAATGGCAGAGTTATAACAGAAACTTAAATGAGAAAAATGGTGATTTTTCTGAGTATGATGATTTTCCTGCAGAACAACTTGTGTTAGGAAACTACTCTTATAATGATGCCATGGGAAGACCCAAGACCACAAAGGCTTGGGTCCCATACTCCAACTGATCATGTTCTTTACCTGTGTAGGGGTCACCTAATAAATCTCAAGCAAATGTTTGGGTTGTAGATAGTGGGTGCTCTAGTCACATGACAGGTAATAAAAACCTTCTAGAAAATACAAAAAGATATGATGGCGGTCCTGTTGCTTTTGGAAGCAATGAAGGGTACATTACAGCACTTGGTAATGTATCAAATGGAAGTTTTACTCTTGACAAGGTAAGTCTTGTTAATGTTCTGAATTTTAATTTGCTGAGTGTATCACAAATTTGTGATAAAAAGATGAATGTTCTGTTTAATGATGAAGAAGCTCTAGTACTTAAGCCTGGTCTAAAAATTCCAAATGAAATGATTTTGATAAAAGCAAAAAGACAGGATGGCTTGTACTTACTTGATATGACAAGTGCCAAATCTCTTGATGGCAATACTTGTTTGATATCAAGAGCTTCTGTTGATGAGTCTGACCTTTGGCACAGAAGACTTGTACATGTTAATTACAAAACCATGAACAAACTTGTTAATTTAGGTTTGGTCAATGGTTTGCCTCAAAAACACTTTAACTGTAATGAGCATTGTACTGCTTGTTTGAAGGGCAAGCAACACAAGTCTTCTCATAAGTCCAAAACTGAAAACTCAATTTCTCAACCCTTAGAATTGTTGCATATGGATCTTTTTGGTCCCACAAGGGTAATGAGTTCGGGAAAGAAATCATATTGTTTTGTAATTACTGATGACTTTTCAAGATACACATGGGTTTTCTTCCTAAGAACTAAGGATGAAACACCTGAGATTTTAAAATCCTTAATCACTCAACTTGAAAATCAGTCAAATTTCAAAGTCAAAACAATTAGAAGTGACAATGGCACAGAATTTAAAAATCATGTTTTAAATTCTTTTTGTGAAGAAAAGGGGATATCTAGGCAGTTTAGTGTTGCTAGAACTCCTCAGCAAAATGGAGTAGCTGAGAGGAGAAATAGAACACTGATTGAAGCTGCTAGATCAATGCTGGCTGAGTCTAAGCTCCCTGTAACTTTCTGGGCTGAAGCAGTGAACACTGCCTGCTATGTTCAGAACAGGGTGCTTGTGGTCAAAGGTAAAAACAAGACACCATATGAACTTTGGAGAAAAAGAAAACCAAGTATACACTTTCTCAAAGTTTTTGGTTGTCCTGTTACAATATTAATAACCAGTGAGAATTTAGCTAAGTTTGCTGAAAAGGCAGATGATGGCTTCATGGTTGGTTACTCAGGTATTGCCAAGGCATACAGAGTATACAACCTCAGAACTAAAATTATTGAAGAGTCAATCAATGTGTTTTTCAATGAAAAATCAATAAATATATTTAGTTCTGAACCCTCATGGTTATTTGATATTGATTCACTAACCAATGCTTTCAACTTTACTATTGATAAGTCCTTTAGTGAGTATGTGCAGTCTCAGGGGGAGAATGATGAGAGGTTAAAATATATACTTTATATTATATTAGTCATTCCCTTTACACACCAAATTATGTATAAAATATATTCTTTTGCTTAGTTATCGTAATTAGTGTGTTTGAACAAATATGAGCTAAAAGTGAGGGTATTAAGTTTAACATATGCTTTAATAATTCACGAGTCAAGTTCCATGTGTTTTTATGAATATTAATTTATATCTAATTCAAAATGGAATTATTAATATCAAATTTAAAGAATCATGTTTGGTTCTTGTTCTTCTCGTGAATAACAGATTGAAAGGAAAAGTTATAATGGGCTTAAGCCCATTAACAACAAGAAGATAGCTCACGTGGAGCACAAGTCAGGCGGCTGAGTAGGATAAAAAGAAATCAACACTAATTATGTGGGGGGAGACGCATTCGGAGGCTCGGACGGCTGGAGGGCAGCCTTGGCTGCGCACGAATCAAGCTTTTTGTTTTGTTTTGCTGTTCATGTGTTCAAGGAGTTAAGGATAAGAGATAAGTTTGGTTTGTTTTTATTTTTCTAGTTTATTATTTAATTTTCATGATTATGTTTAACTATATTCGTTGATTGTTACGATGAATAATTTTGTAGTGACAGTATTAGATTTCTTCGTCATGATTGTTGGCTAATTTCTTTTAACTGCTTTTGGTGAATGGTTGTGTAAAATCGTTCTATGACTAATCAATTGCTAAACTAGTTGTTCCGGAATACTTGCTACCGTTGAACACCCGCATGTGAAATTGTTTAATTTAACTAGTAACCTAGGGTTTTAGTGGTCCACTGTTTATTGATCTAGCACTTTCTTGCGGCAGGACTAATCAGCCCATTAGGAACTTAGGTTATTAGGTCAAGGAAGCAATTGGGGGGCATGTCTATGTGTCACTAGTTAGTAATTAGGTTTGTTTAGATCGGTAGCCAACCAGGATCCAAAAGTAGTTAACTTGTTGCATAAGTAATTTGTTTAGTAATTTCAGTTAAGTTGCTAGTTTACTTTCAAATTCATTCAAAACAGCCAAGAGGCAATTCTAGTTAATTAATTAGATTAAGTTAGTTTAGTTTAGCTTAGGTCAATCTAGGTTAGTGACAGTAATCTAGGTTTAGATAGTTAATTTAGTTAGGTAATTAAATTCTAAATCATTAGTGACCACTAACTCCCCTGGATTGATACCCTAGCTTACCACTACTACAAAATCAGTTAAAGTTAGGGATTTGTGACGGCCTGACAAACCGTTATCAAATTGGCGCCGTTGCCGGGGAGTACGTGCGCTTATTAGTGATTTTAGTTTTTTTATTTAATTCGTGTTTTGTTTGTTTTTTTTTTAAAAAAAAAATCCAAAAAAAAAAAAAATCTTTTTATTTTTTTTAATTTTGGCGTTGCTTGTCTAGTTCTTAAAAAAAAAAACAAAAAAAAAAAAGAAACAAAAAGATTTTTTTTTATTTTCTGTAATTTTTTTTATTAGTTCCGTTTAATTTCAAAAAAAAAAAATCTTAAAATTTGTCCGAATTGCTAGTTTTGATTCCATTGTGTTATTTTATTGTGTAGATCAGTACTACGCAATTGGTTTCTGTGTTTTTTATTGTTTGCAGGAAAGTTGAATTTTATCATGGTGAAGGAGGAGAAATGCTATAACTGCGGGAGCTATTATCATAGGATGAAGTTTTGCCCGACATTGCCTGATGGGATCCGGGTTGTAGAGGACTCAGAAGATGAGGATGAGTATGAAGACCCACGAATGTATTCTCAATATCAAAGACCGTCATCATCGTACAATCAGGGATATTCCCAATCCAGGAATTTTAATTATTTAAATCATGATGTTTATTCTAATAATAATTATAATTCTAACTTTGAATCATTTGCAGGATATGAAGACGGATATGGGAACAATTACTCCAAATCGGTATATGAGGATCCCCAATATCAGTCACAGCAGAAGTACAATCAACCTCCTTGGGGTGTACCACAATTCCCTAACAACCGAGGAGGGAATCAGATACGGTTTGACCGCGGGGTACCAAGAATTGTGACACCAGCCGAAGTTCGAAGGGAGGAAGAGTATGAACGCAGAAGAGAAGTTGCTCAAAGGCAGCATCGAATGGGATATGTACATCCAAACTCAGTCTACTCGCGTTGTAGGGCACGTCCAGTGAAATCTCAAGGATATTATCAGTCAAGTTATCAGGAAGAGTGCAATAAATCTTATGAAGAATACGAGGACCGCCAGGCATATAGTCAAGCGAACTATTCTGAATATTCAACGAAACAACCATGGGCGGGTCCAAATTTTTATCAGAATGAAGGTGTTTTGAAATACCTAAGCAGATCACATTTGTCCCAAATCGAGAAAGAATTGGCTAAACCTCATCAATCAAGGCAAGACCGCATAAAGTTGTTGGATTACAAGTATGATATTTTGGTGAATGAACAACAAATTATTCCGCGAGGATTATTGGGTTTTGAGAGGTCTCAAGAAAAGCAAGAGTGGATATCATCACAAATTAGGGATCAAGATGTTGTGGTAGATAATGACACACCGGGTTTCTCAAATAATGAAGAATCGTGTTTCACACCGGTTGAGGTTAATGAGGAGTTAGAAGAAGTGGTTGAGAAAGAAATGTTGCTTTCAGAAGTTGTTGAGGAGATTGAATTAGAGGTTGAGAGTGATGTGGAGCAAGTTGATTGTGAGAGCGTAGCTGGAGAACTGACTGAAGATGAGCAGGAGGTAGAGGTTCCGAATCCTCCAGTACAAGTAGAGGAATGTTCAGAGCCGACGGAAGATGTGCATATTGAAGAATCCATGACTGAGAATCCACCAGGTAACACTAATCTCTCAATTTTAAATAATAATCAATTTGTTGAATGTGAGCAGGTACAATTGAGTTCGAGGAAAAGGAAGGTGGTTGAGGAAGATGTTGGGCAGGTAGTAATGAAAGCACTCCGCAGTGATAATTTAGAGATGCCACGTGTGCAAATGCCAAACTGGATGCGATATATCAACTATCGAGCATACGTGGGCAATTCGGCAGGTAAGTGTGCAATCCGTGATAAATTTTATTTTAATTTTCAGATTAATTTGTTTTGCATGTTAAGCTTAAAGAGAAAATCAAAGAGACGTGTGAACTACCGAGCCTTCATCGGTAATGTGATTGGCAAGTGCGGATTGAAGAAAATGAAGTGGAGTGTCAAATACCGAGCGTTCATCGGGAACTCGGTTGGGAAGTGTGGACTGAAGCCACCGTGAGCAGAGAAGGAAGGATGGTCTGGCTGAAGACCATAAACTTAGCGCTTCCTGGGAGGCAACCCAGCGGTAAGTTTTTGTTCTTATTATTTTTCGGTTTTTATGTGTTTTTGTGTTTGTGTTTTTCAGGAGTCGGATCAGTTTTCGGTGATGGAATTGAGCAAAATCGGATGTTCCAGGTATGTTTAGGGTTAAATATTAATTGGAACAGGTTATGGTAAGAAATTTGGAGGTTTTGACAGAGAAGAGAAAAATTCTAAGTCTAAACAAATTTCACAAACTTTCTGTCGAAAACGGGGATGGGCGGTACGCCCCAGTTCTTCACGTTCTGGGCGGTACGCCCCGGAATGGCTGTGAGGAATTTTTGTTTTTTTCTTATCTCCGATTACCGGTACGTTTCCTATTTCTATTTATTTTTATTTCTTTGTTTTTAGTCTTCTTTATTTTTGTTGTTTCTTTGTTCACATTGAGGGCAATGTTGAACTCAAGTGTGGGGAGGGGAATAACGCGTTCTGTTTGTGTTTATTTATTTATTTATTGTGTGTGTGTTTAAAAAAAAAAAATTTAAAAATCCAAAAAAAAAATTAAAAAATTGAAAAAAATGTCTCTGGATTAATTGCAATTACATGGAAAATGATAGTACAATTGGGAGTCAATTTTCAGAATAAAAAATTAAATAAAGAAAGGGAAAAGTGGTAAGAAAAGGTGAGAATGGAAAATATATCTAATTTGTGATGTGTCGGTAGGCCCAGCTGATCTAGTAAAGCTTAATTATCCCATTGTGTTTATTTTTGTATAAATATGTAATTTAATTAGTTTGCTAGTGAGTTCCCATTTTAGAGGTTAGAGTGAGATTGAAACTGATGATTAGGAGGAAAAAGACCTTTTTGAATTAGAGACTTATATATCCTCAGAATACCTGGCACGTTATGATCTTTTTGCGAAAGCAAATCCGAGAAATAACGGCGCCCCATCTTTCCATCTTTTGAGCATAGTAGGTAATAAGCGGTTAATGAATTAGAGTGAAGGGGCAAAATACTCATGTATGATTTCGGGGGTAAGACCTTGTGAAAGAGTACCTCTGATGATGTTCCGGATCTCGCGGGCAAAACACTCACGTATGATTTCGGGGGTAAGACCTTGTGAAAGAATGCCTCTGATGATGTCCGTTGGTAAGTATAGTTAAAATTAACCAATTATAAAGAAAAAAAAAAGCAGAAAAAGAAAAAGAAAAAAAAAAAGAGAGAAAGCAACAATAGTCAAATAAATGCTCAAGCAACTTCGCAACCCATCTAAATCCATCATTCTTGGGATATATGAGTATCTGATTTAACTAGGGTGGGGAAAATATAAATATTCTATCTGTATTACCCTTTACTTTGACCGAATATGAGTCGGGATTAGATTGAGCTAGAATTTTCTGAATGTGGGACACATAAGCAGGCTGATACAAATGAATGGTAATTTATATACACCTTGGGGGCTCAAAGATCAGTGGTTGGGTTTAGTCGGACAGAAATATCGACGATTACAATTAGCATATGTGATTACATTTTGGAATGTGGAATGAAAATGGTTGATAAATTAAATTGCTTAATGATTTTGAGGTTGATTTTCCAATTATGATTTCATGGCAGTTTTTCCGAGACGGAAAAAGATAAGTGTGGGGATGTGATGAGAGGTTAAAATGTATACTTTATATTATATTAATCATTCCCTTTACACACCAAATTATGTATAAAATATATTCTTTTGCTTAGTTATCGTAATTAGTGTGTTTGAACAAATATGAGCTAAAAGTGAGGGTATTAAGTTTAACATATGCTTTAATAATTCACGAGTCAAGTTCCATGTGTTTTTATGAATATTAATTTATATCTAATTCAAAATGGAATTATTAATATCAAATTTAAAGAATCATGTTTGGTTCTTGTTCTTCTCGTGAATAACAGATTGAAAGGAAAAGTTATAATGGGCTTAAGCCCATTAACAACAAGAAGATAGCTCACGTGGAGCACAAGTCAGGCGGCTGAGTAGGATAAAAAGAAATCAACACTAATTATGTGGGGGGAGACGCATTCGGAGGCTCGGACGGCTGGAGGGCAGCCTTGGCTGCGCACGAATCAAGCTTTTTGTTTTGTTTTGCTGTTCATGTGTTCAAGGAGTTAAGGATAAGAGATAAGTTTGGTTTGTTTTTATTTTTCTAGTTTATTATTTAATTTTCATGATTATGTTTAACTATATTCGTTGATTGTTACGATGAATAATTTTGTAGTGACAGTATTAGATTTCTTCGTCATGATTGTTGGCTAATTTCTTTTAACTGCTTTTGGTGAATGGTTGTGTAAAATCGTTCTATGACTAATCAATTGCTAAACTAGTTGTTCCGGAATACTTGCTACCGTTGAACACCCGCATGTGAAATTGTTTAATTTAACTAGTAACCTAGGGTTTTAGTGGTCCACTGTTTATTGATCTAGCACTTTCTTGCGGCAGGACTAATCAGCCCATTAGGAACTTAGGTTATTAGGTCAAGGAAGCAATTGGGGGGCATGTCTATGTGTCACTAGTTAGTAATTAGGTTTGTTTAGATCGGTAGCCAACCAGGATCCAAAAGTAGTTAACTTGTTGCATAAGTAATTTGTTTAGTAATTTCAGTTAAGTTGCTAGTTTACTTTCAAATTCATTCAAAACAGCCAAGAGGCAATTCTAGTTAATTAATTAGATTAAGTTAGTTTAGTTTAGCTTAGGTCAATCTAGGTTAGTGACAGTAATCTAGGTTTAGATAGTTAATTTAGTTAGGTAATTAAATTCTAAATCATTAGTGACCACTAACTCCCCTGGATTGATACCCTAACTTACCACTACTACAAAATCAGTTAAAGTTAGGGATTTGTGACGGCCTGACAAACCGTTATCAGAGAATTCAAATGCAAAGAAGGATGGCTACAAATTTGGTCATTACTACTCCTCTGTCAGCACACAACCTTTCAAACCATCAACCATGCCAACTGATGCAATTCAACAAGTCACTGATCCCACTCCAGTGAATGTGGTTGAAACTGAGTCAAGTGACTCTCAGTCACAACAGGATGGTTATGTCTCAAATACCAGTGATGATGGAAGCTTGCAGCATTCTCCAAATGACAGCTTACATGGTGATCATGATGGTTCTCATGAGTCAAATCTCAATGACTCATCTCTTGGAGATACCATCAACTCTGCTAACAACTCAAGTGATCAACATGTCTCTGCTGCAACTACATCAAATTTGCCCCCTTCACAAAGATTGCCAGGAATTGAGCTTAGTGTCTTATTGCCCCCAATTATTCCACCAACTAGGCAAGTTCAAAGTCACGAATTTCCAAGTTTTCAGAATACCAATGTCAGCAAAACTCATCCCATTGAGAATGTGATTGGTGAAGTAAATGCTCCTGTTCTTACAAGAAGCAAATCTGCTGATGCAAATATCTGTTTATTTGCATGCTTCCTGTCTCAAGAAGAACCAAAACAAGTGGAGCAAGCACTTAAAGACAATCATTGGATTGAAGCTATGCAAGAAGAATTGTTCCAAATCAACAAACAACAGGTTTGGGAACTGGTGGATTTACCAGTACATGCTCAACCAATTGGAACAAAATGGGTGTTTAGAAACAAGAAGGATGAAAGAGGAATTGTTGTCAAGAACAAAGTTAGGCTTGTTGTTCAGGGATATTCTCAAGAAGAAGGGATAGACTATGATGAGGTTTTTGCTCCAGTTGCAAGATTAGAGGCAATCAGAATCTTCCTTGCCTATGCAGCTTACAAGAACTTCACTGTTTACCAAATGGATGTCAAGAGTGCTTTCCTTTATGGGAAACTGAAGGAAGAAGTTTATGTCTGTCAACCACCAGGGTTTGAAGACCCACACCATCCTAACAAGGTGTGTAAACTGATCAAGGCTCTCTATGGTCTCAAGCAAGCACCAAGAACTTGGTATGAGACTCTGTCAAATTACCTGCTTGGCCATGGATACAGGAGAGGAGCCATTGATAAAACTCTCTTCATAAGGAAAGTTGGAAAAGATAAGTTGCTTGTTCAGATTTATGTGGATGATATTATCTTTGGATCTACCAATCCTAAGTTGTGTAAGGAGTTTGAGACCCTGATGCAAGATCAATTTGAAATGAGTTCAATGGGTGAACTTAATTTCTTTCTGGGTCTCCAAGTTAAACAAACTGCAGATGGCATCTTCTTGAATCAGTCAAAATATATTCAAGATATGCTCAAGAGGTTTGATATGTTATCTTCCTCTTCTGCAAAAACTCCTATCTCAACCTCTCACAATCTGAATTCAGAATCAGAAAGTGAACCTGTTGATCAGCACACTTACAGGGCAATGATTGGATCTCTGATGTACTTAACAGCTAGTAGACCTGATATCATGTTCAGTGTATGCTTATGCTCTAGATATCAATCAGCTCCCAAAGAATCCCACATGAAGGCAGTAAAAAGAATCTTTAAATACCTCAAAGGTCAACCAAAACTTGGTTTGTGGTATGCAAAGAACAAGGACTTTTCACTTATTGCCTACACTGACAGTGACTATGGTGGCTGCTACTTGGATAAGAAATCAACATCAGGAGGATGTCAATTTCTAGGAAATAGGCTTGTATCATGGCAATGCAAGAAACAGACCTGTGTTTCTACATCAACTGCTGAAGCTGAGTACATTGCTGCTTCAAGCTGCTGTGGTCAAGTACTTTGGATTCAGAATCAAATGCTAGACTATGGAATCACATTTCTGGAAACTCCTATGTATGCAGACAACACCAGTGCCATTTCCATCACCAACAATCCTGTGAAGCACTCTAAGACAAAGCACATAGAGATAAGGTACCATTTCATTAGAGACTGTGCAGAAAAGAAATTGATTAAGTTACACAAGGTTCATACTGATCTTCAATTAGCTGACCTTTTCACAAAGGCATTTGATGAAGCAAGATTTTTCTTTCTTATCACAGCTATTGGGATGATGAACTTTGGTTAACTTTTGCTGTCAATTGTTGCTTTTATGTACATAAATTTTTCTATCACCTTATGTGTTTGTGTTCTTAACATCCATCTCTTCAAAATCATGAGAACTCTTTCAAGAAATGTCCTTATAACAAATTGTTTTCAAAATTTAAGAAAGTTTTCTCAAGTTATGAGCATTTCTGAGCTTTTGTTACTTCTAAGTTTGTTTCAATGGAACAACAATGTTCCGGAGCAACTTACTCCTGAAGTTTTCCTTCTCAAGAGAAGTTCCGAGGGAACTCTCTAAAGTTTCTAACAGGTTTCAAGTGTTTTCTAAGTGTTTCAGGTGTTCCAGAGTAAATTTTGAAACTCCGAAGGAACTTCCTGCGGAAGTATTTTAGGAGAAGAGAAGAAAATTTCTAAGGGTAAAAGTTTCGAGGGAACTTCACTCTTCCGAAGGAACTCAATTGTTCCGAAGGAAAAGTTCCGGAGGAACTTTATTGACTTAATCTTTTTTTTTGGATTAAGTGGGACCCTTTACTTCAAATTTTAACAGTGACGGTTAACTGGTGGCCCCACTAATTCCACCTTTTCCGTTAACGTCAATTCCCTCTCTCCTCACCCCTTTAACTGTCACTTCCAGAGAAACCCTTTCACTTACAAAACCTAAATCCCAAATTCCCTTCAATCGCTCTCGTTTTCTCTCAATTTCATCAAATTTCATCTGAATCTCTCAAGAAATCACTCGGTACAGAACAAATGGCAGCATTCGCATTTCACAACGAGCACAATCAAAGGGCTTTTCTTGAGAAAACAGAGAAGTCGGCTCCGTTTGATGGAATGATCGACTTCCTCACTGCGTCAGAGATAAACTTTGCCCTAACTGTGAATCCCACGATTTACGACGAAACTATCTCTCAGTTTTGGGCAAATGCTGTAGTAGGTGCCGGGAATGAAGATGGCAAGCAGGTGATGCAAATTGAAAGCCAAGTTCACGGTAGAAATGTGTACATCACTGAAGAAATGATCAGAACTCATCTGAAATTACAAGACAGAGATGGTATTCTTACTGTTCCCAAGGAAGACTACCAATTTACTCTGATGGGCATAGGATATGGAGGAAACCCCAAAAGCAAAACTGTGAAGAAATGCCACATCCCACCTGTATGGAGGTTTCTTGCCCATACTCTGATGGTTTGCCTAACTCCCAGAAGATCTCATGAGGAACTTGGTGAAGTCCAAGCCACTGCTCTTCATGCTGTGATCAGGGGAGATTGCTTTAATTTCTCAAAAATGATTTTTGATGGGCTCAGGGAGAATTGTGAAAAACCTTTTAATATGTATCCCAGATTTTTACAACACATTTTGGATACACAATTCCCTGCAATTCCCAGAGCTGGTACCATTTTTCACCAAAAGAACTTAACTGAGAAAATTTTTTCTTACTTACTTTCAAAATCTGCAATTTCCAACTGTCTTGGTGTGGAAAATGACCATCCACTACCCGATCCAAGAGTTATTCCTGCACCTAGGGTGCAAGAGCAACCAGTTGCTGTTCAAGAACCAACTGAGCAACCTGCTCCAGGTGACAACACTGAACCTACACCATCAGTTGTTGAACCCACACCTGACACTGACATTCTTACTAAATTACCTGTGAACATCACCTATATCAGAAAGAAGGTCAGGCACTCAAAAACTACAACCAAAACTTCCTCACCTACTCAATCAAAAGTTGTTGATAAGGAGACAGGGTCTACTCCACCTATGTCTCCTACTGCCACCCAACCTGAAAACCTTGAGCATGACCCACTGTCTGCTCAATATCAAAGCCAAGGGTTAAGCCATATTGCTGATGATCTCTCACTTGAGACCTCATCTTCTATTAGATTGGATGTACAACCCTCATCCCTTTTGTTTACCTCCATAGACCTAAACCAAGATTTACCTGTGGATGATGAAGAAACTGATTTAAATCCAAATGACAATCTCTTCTCATTAACCTCACCTCATGAAGATGATTGGATGGATCTAGATTATGCTTCTCCTAACCCCCATTCACCCACTAAGGAGTTGAACATCAGGAGTGATGAAGATGTTCATATAGAAAGGGCTACTACTACAATTGGTTCCCCACTGGAACAATTGGACAGTAGTAACATTCTTAAGACCCAATCTATGGCAACCAGCAGCCAGTTTGAACCAAAGGAACCAGAAATGGAACCTGAGGCAACAACTGTGCTTGCAGGGAATCCCAGGAGCCAAGACAACCAGGGTGTTGAGCTTGATCAAGCTAGGCTTGATGGCTCTTCTTCGCCCAAGGATACTGAGAAATCAGTTGAGGGCAATGCTTTACTTAAGGAATTGACGGCAAATCAAACTGAATTGCAGAAACAGATGCAATCCCTGCTTCACACTATTCAACAGCAGGACACCTTGATTGAAAGGCTTAAGCAGGAGAAGGTTAGTGCATCAAACCCTACTGGTGAAGCTGTTGCTACCAAAAAGGGGGAGAAAGCTAGCTCTTCAAAATCTTTTGAAAACATTTCTGCTAAAAGTAAGCCAACTGAAGACTCTGCTAGCTCGTCTGAAATTAATTTTGATCACAATGAGAGGATACCTGAGAAGATGAAGACAAAGCTATTCAAAATCAGTGGAGTTAAGCCCTTCAACCCAATAGAAGGTTTGCTTAATGTTCACATGGATCAGCTAATGCAGGCAACACCTGAAGAATGCAAAGTCAATCACATGGAATTCCTAAGATTCGTGATGGCTGCTTCAGGTGCTCACCCTCAAAACATTGCAGAAGTCAGAAGCTTTATATCAGAGGTTTATTTAGCAAAAGAGCAAGAGTATCTTCAAACAGGTGTAGAACAGTTTGAGGCTGAAGGAGGAGAAAGAAGTGAAGAACAGGTTGATACACCTGAAAGTAAACCAGTGGAAGATGTGTCTCAGCAAGAAGATCTGTTTGACATAGATGTGACTGAAGCTTTACTGAACCTAAGAAGTACTACATCTTCTGCAGCAAAGGTTGTAACAGAGGAAATTCCAAAGGATGTTGTTCCGGAGGAATTTGCCTCTAACACTGAAATTCCGAAGGAAGTTACTCCGGAGGAGCTAATCATCACTGATGAAACTCCGAAGGATGTTACTCCGGAAGAATCAACCTTGGCTAAGGAGATTCCGAAGGAAGTTACTCCGGAAGAACTTCTCACCACTGAGAATGTTCAGAAGGAAGTTACTTCGGAAGTTGTTTCCAAGGAATTGCCTAAGACTATTTCGGAACTAATTGCTCCGGAAGTCAGTCCCAAGGAAGTTACTTCGGAACCTGGCACTAAAACTATTCCTGAGCAAGTTATCTCGGAAGCCAGTTTTAATGCTACAACTTCACTTCCTGAGTCTTCAAAGCCTGCTGATGGTGATTCTCTTGATGAGAGAACCATATCTGGTTTCACTGACATGGATGAAGATAATCAGAGCACAGATGGTCAAAATGAAAATATGGACCCTGCCACAAAAGCTCTGATTGATCAATTGGAGAAGGAGAATGTTGAAATGCAGAAGAAGTTCCAAGAACAGAAGGAGGCTGCTGTATTTGATGAACAGAAACAATTGCTCATAGAAGGAGGTATTTATGAGTATGTTGTCAATAACTCAGACCTAATGTTCTTTATTAATGGAGCTAGGCTAAGATCAGACAACTACATAAGAGAAAGGATTGCTAGAGCTGAAAAGCAAGGTCTTTCAGATAAGGTTGAAAAGTATAAAAGGGTCTTAGCGAATGACTACAGGAAAATTCATATGAAAAGCAATGAAGACAACAAAATTTTCCTTGGTCAATTCAGTGTTATGCTCAGAAGCAAGGAGTGTTTTACTGAAGCATGGGTAAATGAGATGCAGGGTGATGACTTGATAAATTGGATGTATATGATTCTCACCATTCAAGCTGATGAAGCCAAGAAGATGAATGTTAAAAGGTTTGTTGAGTGTAGTTATGAGCAGGAGAAGGCACAAGAGAAGCAAGGTACCAGATATCAAAATCTATCTGAGGAAGATGACTTGCTGATTCACAAATGGTATTTCAAAGAAATCTTAATGGAGAATCCTAAGAGAATCAACTCTTGCAAACTGCCTAGGCTGAGATCTGAACTTGATGCCATCAGGAAGAGTCAAATTGAAAAGGAGAGAACTACTGGTGAGAAAAGACCACCAGGTATGTATACTCTTTTCGACTCTCTTCATCCTGAAGGTCTCAGTTACCTCAAGGAAAAGAAGAGAAAAGCTCCTGTCTCTGCTCCTCAACAGAAGAAACCTAGGATCAACATTGTCAAGCAAATGTTTGACACTGTTTCTGATCCTCACCTCTCATCATCATCACAACCCTTTACCTCATCATCACAACCCACTGCCCCTACATTTCAAACTCCAAACCAACCAATTCCATCTCCACCATCTTCTCCACCTCCCAAAATTCCAAAGCCTACACAACCCGAGCCTGAATCCTCAACCCAAAAACCTTCATCCACTCAGCCTATTCCCTTCTCTTATTCTGGAAGAAAGAAGTCTATGGCAAGTAAGAAACGCCTAGCCAAAAGAAAGAAGATAGCTGTAAGTGATTCAGAAGAAGGATCCGAACCTTCAGATTCTCCAACACCAAATGCTGAAGTCACTCATTCCTGCATTCTAAGGATTGAAGATCACAGGAGTGAGAACATGTATTACTTCTTCATGAGCAATGGTGAAATCAGGAAGAAGCCTGAATTAAAGATGGAGGACTGGGATAAGTTGAATCAAATGGATATCATGGCTATAATGGGAACTCCTAACTACAAGGCAGTGTAGAGCTCAAGTTAAAGCATCTTGAAGATTCAGACAGAAGAACAGTTTTTGGTAGCAACATCTTAGGGGGAGACTGTTGGGAATGTTTTGCTTGGCAGAAATTCTCTAAGTCAGAGTTCCGAAGGAAGTTAGTCCGGAACTTCTCCTTCACACTGAGTAGTTCCTCCGGAACTTCTCCTAGTGTTACTCCGGAACTTTGACTTATCCCCTGTTGCAAGTTCCAATGCATAAAGCTGTCAGAAAGCAGTTTTACTTTACACCATGCTGTGCACTGTTCACCGATAGGTCTGCTCAACTGTTCACAGAAGCATGCTTGTACTACAACAACTCTGGAGTAGATATTATTTGTTTATTTAGCATTAGAGCTAAAAGGAAATAAAAGTAGATCTTTTATTTCCTCCTTGCACTATATATATTAGTTGTATTTCCTTTGTTTAAATTATCGAACACCTCTCTTGTTCATCAGTTGTAACTCACTGTAAACACTGTGAAGTATAAATATAGTAGTGCTTGGAATTGACATCTTGTGTTCATCTACTTTACTTCATGTTTACTTGTTACAGTTTCGATCAAACCGTTTCAAACATTAACACAAACAAGTCTGATTCCGCCTTTCTTGTTTGATACTTTTAGTAACTTGTTTGGTTAGTTGTCTCTAACCACGATCCTACAATGACTAAGGTGGAGACCCACAAATTGTAGAAAGGGAGAGAGAGCATCACGGTTTTATAGTGACAGAGTGGTTTTAGTCTCTCCCCACATCTGTTTATACACCCAAGGGGGAACCCTAATTATGTTAGTAAGGACAATTACGTCCATCAAATAAATATCAGTTAAAAACTTAGAATTATTTTAGGTAAAAAATCATAAGTATAAATGTTGACTTGTGCCGCATAAAAGCTATTTCTAACACTTTGATGGCTCACCTGCACCAAAGACATAAAAATGAAGTCACTATAACGACACAAGGCATACTTTAAGAATTAGAAAACGACATCTTAAAAATAAAAATGGATGTCAATAAGTACTGAACCTGTTCAGCGGGGCCTATAAACAAGATTATTTTATGTAGGAATATATCAATATTATAGTCTAATTCATCGTCAAATTATGCTCATTATTTTGTTAATCATTAACTTAATGTCATTCATTATAAACAAATCACTACCATGAATGAGTCTTATTCTGTATTTGTATGTTCCAAAAATTATTATCCAAAATGACAATCACATTGATGCGGATTACATAAAATGACCAACATAACTTTTCCATAAATGGTTTTAAGAAAGAGTTGTGAATCACGATTCCGTTTGAAAAACGAGTCTTTTTGGATATCTAACAATTGTCTTGCATGGTCCAGCCACTAATAAGTTCATATACACTTGTGATGGAAATCTACTCTCCATCACACAACCACCATCAATCAGCCAAATCATGGGTTCTAAAAACTTACCCGAGCTGTTTGACCATGATCACAAACAAGTAAGAAGTGCCCTAGCTTCGTTTCTTAAGCTTGAAGTGTTGAAGCAATATGTTGCAAAAGTAGATGAAGAAGTCCAACACCACCTTCAAACGCATTGGGAGGTAAATATGAGATGCAGATAATTAAATACAATTGTATACGAGGTGTGTCATATTTTTATAACAATTATCACCGATTTATATAAAAAAATTTATATATAAGGGCATATTTTCTAAACTCGTCCAGCCACTTGAAATCTCGGAGGCCCTCCTGTTAACGGGTAAATACCGATCCAACAGGTTTTGAATCATGTATGTGAGACAAACTTATATAACCAGGTATATAGTTGGGATTACTTAAAACCCCGTTTCGAACCCTACTATTCCTAATGTACGTCTTCCCAAACCTAACAAAAACGACCAATTTGTCTAATTAAATTTGTTGCTCACCACCAAAGACATACAAATGAAGTCACAATAATTACGACACAAGGCATAGTTTAAGAATCAGAAAACGACATGATCATAAAATTAATGTGATTGCGGGTGTTTATACTATATTGAACTTGTTTTGTGCTTTTTTTTTTTGAACGGCCAACTAAAGCCCTGGAAAGCCAGGGAATATTTACACACCAGTTGAGCTCATTCCAGGAAAAATCCACCTCCGCGAGCGGCCGGGTGGTAAAACCTGGGAGCTCAGGGATCGAACTTGTGACCTCTCAGTCGTAAGTCTCCCATCATCGCCAATAACCACTAGGACAAGTCCTTGTGGTTTAACTTGTTTTGTGCTTTAAACAAGATTATTTTATGTAAGAATAGATCAATTTTATAATCAAGTAGTTCTATCATATATATATATATATATATTATGAAATATGATTGGGTGTTAATAGTTGACGTCGTTTTATTATTATCCAAAATGTTAATCACATTGATGCCGGTCACATAAAATGACAAACGGCACTTTTCCATTGATGTCGTCGATTACATAAAATAACAACATATAAATCCTAATATATTTATATTTATATATTATATATGTTATATAGGTATTGATACAAGGATTTCTCTCACACTACCTTGTATTTTCTAGCTATGGAACTCATGGTTTTTGTAACTTTATTGTCATTGTTGTTGATTTTGGTTCCCACTTTTTTGCTTTTCCGGCGTAAGAAGTATAACGATAAACTACCACCGGGTTCGTTGGGACTACCGGTGATAGGGCAAAGCATGGACCTCTTAAAGGCCTTGAAGGCCGATAGGGTGGATAAATGGTTTCAAGAACGAATAAGAAAATATGGTCCTGTTTGGAAAGCGAGTCTTTTTGGATATTCGACAGTTGTCTTGCATGGTCCAGCCGCTAATAAGTTTGTATACACTTGTGATGGAAACCTACTCAGCAGCACACAACCACCATCAATTAGCCGGATCATAGGTTCCAACATTAATATACTCGAGCTGTCTGGCCATGATCATAAACGAGTAAGAACGGCTCTAGTTTCGTTTCTTAAGCTTGAAGTGTTGAAACTAACATGTTGCAAAAGTTGATAAAGAGGTGCAACACCACCTTCAAACACATTGGGAGGGTAAACATGAGATGCAGGTAATTAAATACAATTTTATCTTTTTTTTAACAACTTATTCCATAGAATCTGGAGCGGCTCAATGTTGTTTTTTGAGATTTCTCATGGTCTAAGGTGACAAATAAAACTAAGATCTTTTTCTATATAAGTTATTTTTAGAGTGTAATTAACTATTCTTTTTACAAAAGCTCTTATAATAAAATATCAACACTAAAATATGATATTTTTATTTAACATATTATTCATATTTTATATATAACTAGAGATCGACCGCGCGTTGCTGCGGTAGAATGGTAAAATTTAAGGGAAAAATTAGCCAGGTAGCGAAAATATTGGTTTATAGGTGTATTAGATACTAAAATCTTTACTCAAACCAAAGAAATGAAAGAGTTAAACCGGATCGATACATAGCCTATTTTACAACCGAAATTTAATCCTGAAACTTGTTTGATAAGGGCGGCCTCATTCCAAGTGACGTGTGGTAGTAACTCCTGCGGAGGAAAAGTCTATGAAATGCAAATTTTAAAGTAAAACAGGCTTAAATTTATAGTAAATATGAATTTTAAATATGGAAGTAATACGAATATCTTAACAAAGTGTACTTTCATGATTTTATAGAACTTAATCAATATGAGTTAATAGTTATTATCTTTTAATATATGGGCACCAATTAGCTTAGAAGATTACCTTATATAGAAAGTTTTGAAACTTTTCTTTATTGGTTAAAGTAAGTTGGTTTTCCACAGCTGAAGCTGAAGCTATGCGACTCATCCTATTAATCCTCCTCCAGTTCTAAGGGGAATGGGTAACATAAAAAGTTTATTAAACTATATATTATACAAAATGTTTTAACTTTTGTCATTACATTTTACACACCAAAATAATAATAGAAGAATAGGACTAATCATGTAAACCCAACCCATATTGACCCATTTTGATCTGTACCAAAATTATTACCGATTTTGTGTCGTTTACATAAACAAAGCATAAAACAAAGAAAATCAGGCGACGAAGCTAACCTTTGAATATTGTTGGTTCGGAGATAATCTACTTGCAGAAAATCTGACAAAATGATGCTGAAAAGTTTACAATCAATGTTTACAGTTAATATTTACAATTGCAATGTGACCCGGCAAAAAAAAGGTCTTTACTCTAGAATAAAAAATAAGGGGTGTTTGAAATTGCTTATTATCTCAATTTTGCATGAGCTTACAACCACAGTATGCTAAGAATACTCCGATGAAATGAAATATTATGATAAACAACTTATTCTCAACCTAAAATAAGCATCTTATTATAAACTACAACTCTAAGGCAATGATCAAAGCATTTTATAAGCTACAACTCTAAGGCAATGATCAAAGGCACTTTATTAGTGTACTTCTATTTAACTTACATCTCAAAATAAGAAAATTAGCATCATGACAATAAGAAGGTAAGACAATTGAACATCTCTAAAAACCTCTGAACTTCTAATCCTAAACCATAAATCTTCAGAATACCATAAATTTCTCTTAAATCTACATTTACTTACCAAACGTTTTTATTCATGAGCCATTTAACTTATAAATTTTTTTTTTTTTTTTGAAAGAGACATTTATTTTATATATAACAAAACAACGGTTACAACTCAACATGAAGAACAAGGGAGGCGGGCAACAAGCTGCGCCGCCAAGCCCTTCTGAATAGCAAAGCCTAACCGAGTGAAAACCACATTCAAACCCCTAGGCATTGCCACGTTCCCATCCATGACCCTCTGGACGCGAGTCAAGGTATCCACAGCTTCCGGGGCAAGGTAACCGAAGGTGTCAAACGCAAAGGGCACAAACACATGTTGATTCATCAGACACGCTTCCTCATGTTTGCGCACTTTTCCTGCAGCAGCATTCGTGGCAGCCTGGCCTGCCCGGAACCCAGAGCCCTTGAACCCCACAAGAGGGGAGACCCCAGTGAGGTCGACACAGGCATGTTTCCCGTGCTTCCATCCAAAGACAAGGACGTCCGCCGGACGGAGGGAGGAACGCCCGTCCGCTGGATCCGACAAGAAGTTAACCGGGGCCTCCTTCTTTGCAGATATCCCGGCTCTTCTGAAGATGTCAAAAAGGACGTCTCGGACCAGATCATGCCGATACTTGAAACCCGGCAGCTCTTTGCAATGGACCGCGTGTTCCCCATAAGCATCCAAACACGCCCTGCTGCATACCGGGCATCTCTCATCCTTCGGGTACAGGGGGATCATAAGCCGATATTTAAGAATCGCCCGATATTCGACGGGCGACATGTGCTGCCCCAGACCATCAATAGGAAGGGCGAGGAGGAAGTCTTGAGCATGTGGTTGGCGAAGGCATTCCCACACCGCTTTATCCTACATATTTAGTTTCCAATCATAAACACATAGATAAATAACTTCTTGATTATTTCCTTAATGAAAGTATGAAGTCATGAGTATCAGATCAACTGATTTCATAGTGTGATATACAGATAATAGTTAATCATTTCATCAAACCCAATCATAGCTAATTGTTAATATTATAAATGTATTATGTAATTAAATCTTATTTTGTGTGGTTTCATCAAACCCCATTGGCCCAGTATTATACATATGATTCGAAAATCAAATTAAAAACATAATCTAGAATTACCAGATATGACAACCTATGAACTAACAAAGATGCTGATAATATTAAATAGTTAAGCAAATACCTTACATGAACCTTCAAAAAAACCACAGTGACCTTAGGTAGAAAAGCGCGAATAATATGAAGGCATATCCGGGTCAAGCTGCGAGATAGAGGTTGCGGACATCAACATAGAGTTTAACAATGTTATTTATAGGAGATGAACGGGGTTAAGACAAGTAGACAACGATTCAAGAGTTGAAACACAAACCTTAGTCGATTCATCTCCGAAATTGAATACCTGAATTGAATTCCTACTGGATCCAGCCCTGGTCACCATCCACATCACTGGAATCAGCCATCCCAGGAGGAAAACACAGGAACACAAAGATACCTGGTAAAAAATGACATTAGATTAAAAAAAACACCCTAGGTTTCAAAGCACCCTAAATTATTCATATCCCTCACTAAAATACATATGAACAAAGATAAACAAACCAAGAATGTCATCACATTAATCCAAGTGCAAAAGATTACCTATGATCATCATCTACTCAATAAATAACAACACAAATTCTAATGACCATAAATATCTTAAAGACATACATAGCTGCAAAGCATACAATTGCACAATATGGCCTCACAACCTATAATTTATCTCCCTTTTTTCAATAAATTGATTTCTTGCACATATTTATGGAATAGCACAGGTTCAGAAATGTTTCTCACTCAACAGCAGTCATACAAAGGTCAGTTTGTTACTTAATATACAATATTGGGATTTTTAACGCGTTTTGATGTTAGTTTTATGTTGATACTTGGTCGTTAGATCGTTTGTTTGATCCGTCATACTATGAAGAGCTGCTGTTAGTTTGAAGCTGCAGTTCTAAATATGATCAAACTCATGCCATTGTTTGACATGTTTTTCCATAGTACCTATCAGTTGTACCAAATGGCATCAGTTTTTATGAACCGCTGTTGTGTTGAACTTGCCTTTCTAGTGATGATCGAAACAGTATGCGATAATGAATATCTGATTTGCTAACAATTTGCGATCAAGAACAGTGGTTGATAACACATTCAAGAACACGATGGTCAAATTAATGTTATAATACATACTCATAAATGAAAGAAAATCAAATAACAATGGCAGGAGTGAGGCGTTCTTTGCCATATGAGACAGTAAGTTAGATGATTGTTAGATCTAAAATGGTGTTCTAAATTCAAAATCAAATTCAATGTTGCAGGGGCAAAGACTAAAATTTATGGAGTAAACCCTAGAATTTGAAATTTTAATGTTGCATGGGAGAAGACTTTAAAATTTGCAAATTCATTCTGGGACATGATCGTATTAGAGCGATTGAGAACAATTGAAGATGAATTACATGAGTTTGATTAGGCAGTATTTGTCATTCTGACACCGATTGGTTGAAATTCACGAATTGGATTCTAAAAAAACAGTGAGGCGTTGATGTACAAATAAAAACGGACCACCGAGTATCAACACCTGAAGGTAAAGCGCAAGATTCTCTGATTTTGGTTCAACATGAAATCTGGATTGGGAGTTGGGATTTGTACGTTGTCTAATAAAAAAAACGGTAAGGAAGAGATGGATGATTCATTTTGTTAAATAGATTTCGCATTGTTGAATTAACTAAATTGATGATTGTAGGAGAAATAGACGAATCAATTTCAAACGCGTAAACCCTAGAAATTTGGATTTGAATGTTGCAGGGGAAAATAATTTGAAAGTTGCGTGCGTAGTCGATGTAGGCTAATGAATGTATTATCGATACTGAGAACAAATGAAGATGCGTTTACCTGGATTGATGAAGCAGAAAACCGATACGAATTCAATTTCTGTAAGGGTGAGGGATGAAGGGCTATGGAGGGACTGGGTAGCAAGGGTGTGTTGAGGCGAAGAAGGATTGTGATTGTGGAAGAGGCGGTGAAGGGGAGACAATGTGTTTGGAATCAGCATAGATTTAGGCCTTTAAAAAAAATAATAAACAGGGGCCTGAGTGTTTCGAACCCAGGAGCTGGCTACTAAATATCCAAGACCTCACCATTGACACAAATAAGAGATTCTTTATATCTTCGTAAAGATTTTATATATATTAAACCAGTATTTTATTAGAAAAAGGCACACAACCATAGGCAACTTGTCTATTGTATATATATACAATAGCTTGTAATCAGTTTTCAAGTATCCGCATGTTACACCTGGTTTTCAGATCGGAGTATGATGTCATATATATCATATTGTATGTTATGCGAATATAAAACCGAAAGTCTTAATGGGCAGCTTAGAGTTTACAAACACAATATATATTAAAATACAAGTTTTAAAACAAGCCACTACCCCAAGTAGATTTACAATAGGTTGGGTATTGTTGGACGCTAATTTCTTGACCCGAGTTAATGGGTCATTAGCCCGAGCTTATGGGTCATATGGAACATTAAGAGAGTTAATGGGCCAACCCTAATTATTTTAGGGAGTTTATTTTAGGATATTTACTTGTTAACCAAGCTAGGGTTTCTTGTAATTCTCTATATATATCGAGCACATGATATTGTAGAGAAAGATCCATAATCAGTTTTGAGTAGTTTCTGATTAATAAAGTTTGAGCGATTCACTTTTGTTCTTGTGCGTTCTTTACGTTTTCGATTCAATCCGGGCTTGAATTGGTATCAGAGCCGGTTCAAGCTTCGAGAACGTAGAACGATCCGATCAGGTAGCAGGCGGCTACCCGATCACTCAGCAACCAAATTCAAACACAGCAGGAGGCTGTGATTTCTCGGTTGATTACACATCCAAGACTGCAGGTGGCCATCTTGGATAATTACCGAATCAACTCCTATTTGGTGCATGTTTACACGAACCCAGAAGCATGAGTGATGCGACTTCGAGTTCGACAACTAAAGAGCCGACGAATTCAGCTATTCAATGTCCGTTCTTAACCGCAACCAACTATAATGTTTGGTCGATAAGATTGAGGGCTGTCTTCAAAGTTCATGGCATTCTTGAAGCAATAGAACCAAAAGAAGGGGCTGTAATCGATCAAAAGAAGGAAGACATGGCAGTGGCTCTTCTTTTCCAGGCCATCCCAGAGGAGATGGTCTTACAACTTGCGCAATATAGCACGGCGAAAGAAATATGGAACGCTCTTAAAAGTCGCTATGTAGGTGCGGGTAGAGTTCGTACGGCGCGATTGCAGACCCTAGAACAAGAGTTTGAGGCTATGAAGATGCCGAGCACAGATACGATTGATTCGTTTGCAGGACGAGTATCTCAACTCGTATCAAGAGCGAATGCACTCGGGGGATCTTTCGAAGACAAGAAACTTGTTCGAAAGCTATTAGGAGCGGTACCGGAAAAGTTTGTTCCACTTGTGGCTACAATTGAACAGTTTGCGGACATAGATGCAATGACATTCCAAGATGCAATCGGGAGATTGAAGGCGTTCGAAGAACGGGTGAAGCCATCACAATCCTCTAGTGACTCTCAAAACAAACTACTGTTTGTTAAAGGTGAAAATTCGAATAGGTCACGTGAGGGTTCCAAGAATAGGTTTAACTCTCAAAGTCAAGGTCATTCAAGAAACAAAGGGAAGGGCAAAGGTACTGTGCAGACTCGTGGTTCCAAAGAGAAAAATAAAACCGATGCTCGCCAAGGGTCCAAAGGTAAGGACATGTCCGGTATACAGTGCTTTAGATGTGATGAGTACGGTCATTATGCGCAGGCTTGTCCTCAAAGACGTCAAAAGGCGCAAGAGGCGAATTTGGCGGATGCGGAAGAAGTCGATCCGGCTCTCTTTATGCATAAGATTGAAACTGTGTTCTTGAATGAAGAATGTGTAAACCCGAGCAAGTACGAATCGAGAGATGAAAGGATTTGGTACTTAGACAACGGTGCCTCTAATCACATGACGGGAAGACGAGAGTATTTTTCTGAACTAAATACGGGTATAACCGGTCGTGTGAAGTTTGGAGATGGATCAAGAGTTGAAATACAAGGAAAGGGCTCGGTATTACTCAAAGCTAAAAACGGTGAAACTCGAGTCTTGACTGAGGTATATTTTATTCCAAGTTTACGCAATAATATCATAAGCCTTGGTCAAATAACCGAAACCGGCTCAAAAGTACTCATGAAAGGAGACTTTCTTATGATATTCGACAAAAGGAATAAGTTGCTAATGAAGGTTCCTAAAGCCTCAAACCGTCTCTACAAAATAAGGTTAGAAGTGGGCACTCCAGAATGTTTGATCATGAAGTTAGAAGACCCAGCTTGGCTATGGCATGCTCGCATGGCACATTTAAACTTCGAATCTTTACACCACCTTTCAAGTGGAATGGTAAGAGGTGTTCCTTTAATTAAGAATTCACCAAATATTTGTGATTCATGTTTGATAGGAAAACAAGCTAGACTTCCGTTCCCGACGAAAGCAACGTTTCGAGCAATGAAACCGTTGGAGCTAGTTCATGGAGACCTTTGCGGGCCAATAACTCCATGCACACCGGGTGGTAATCAATACATCTTCTTATTGGTAGATGATTTTTCACGATATATGTGGTGTTTCTTATTAAAGACAAAAGATCAAGCATTCGATGCACTAAAAACCTTTAAGGTAGTGGCGGAAGCAGAGACCAAGTGCAAACTGGAAACTTTGAGGACGGATCGAGGTGGCGAATTCAACTCTAACGAGTTCACGGCTTGGTGTAACTCGACGGGTCTAAAACGACAATTAACGGCACCCTACACCCCGCAACAAAATGGGGTAGTAGAGCGTCGAAACAGGACCATAATCGGAGGAGTTCGGAGTGTTCTTAAAGCAAAATCAATACCACAAAAGTATTGGGGAGAAGCGGTCAATCATGTAGTGTATGTTCTAAATAGATCGCCAACGAAAGCTGTTCAAGATAAAACTCCATATGAAGCCGTATTTAAACAAAAACCGAATCTGGCCCATTTAAAAATATTCGGTTGTTTGGGTTTTGTCAAGACTCCACCGGTTCACCTCTCGAAACTAGATGATCGTAGCAAGCCGATGGTGTATTTCGGGAGTGAGCCAAAAACCAAAGCATATCGTATGTTTGATCCTGTTGATAAGAAGATTCACGTAAGCCGAGACGTGAAGTTCGATGAAAGCTCCGGGTGGGAGTGGTTCAAACTCGAAAGGCCATCAAAGGAAACAAACTTTGAAATTAATATGCAAGGTTGGTATATTTCTGATGGAGGTGCAGAAACTGAAAACCATACAGAAGGTGGGGAAGAAAATGCTCACTTAGGTGAGACGCATGGTGACCCAGATATTCAACAGCCCAATTCAGAAACACATTCAGCCCATTCTGGGAGCTCTTCTTCGAGTACTGTTGGTTCCTTATCAAGCTCAGCTGGGCCCTCAAGCCCAGCACCTGCACAACACGTTCGAAGATCGACGCGAGAAGTGTTTAAACCCGTCAGGTTCAATGATTATTATTTGGGAACCGAGTCCGAAGAGGAAGAACTGGGTTTAACGATTGATGAGGAAGAGCCTAAAAATTATCTCCAAGCCAAAAGAGACAAATACTGGGTCCGTGCTATGCAAACCGAGATTGAGACCATTGAGAAAAATAAAACATGGGTTTTAACCGACCTGCCCTTTGGTCAAAAACCGATTGGTCTTAAGTGGGTGTTCAAAGTAAAAAAGGATGCAACCGGGAAAATAGTGAAATATAAAGCGAGACTCGTCGCAAAGGGCTATGTTCAAGAAGCCGGGATAGATTTTGATGAAGTCTTCGCTCCGGTAGCGCGAATGGAAACTGTTCGGTTCATTCTCGCCTTAGCCGCTCAGAAAAAATGGAAGGTTCATCATCTCGACGTGAAAGCGGCCTTTCTACACGGAGATTTGAAGGAAGTTGTGTTTGTTTCTCAACCGGAAGGGTTCGAGAAAAAGGGAGAAGAAAAGAAGGTTTACCGACTCGTGAAAGCACTTTACGGGTTACGACAAGCTCCACGGGCGTGGAACTTGAAGTTAGACTCCACTTTAAAACAACTCGGTTTCAAACGGTGCCTCCAAGAACATGCGGTTTATACGAGAAAAAAGGAGGGCAGCTTACTTTTGCTAGGAGTTTATGTCGATGACTTGCTCCTAACCGGCTCGAAAGACGACGAGATCGCTTCATTTAAAAAACAAATGCAAGCTCAGTTTGAAATGACCGATTTGGGCTTGCTCACATATTACCTCGGCATTGAGGTGAGTCAAGGTTTGCATGGTATAACTTTGAAACAGGAAGGGTATGCCAAACGCATTTTAAAGGAAGCTCAAATGGAGGATTCCAATCCAACAAAAGTACCAATGGAACCAGGTCTAAAGCTTTCAAAAGACGAGAACGGAACCAAGGTGGATCCAACAACCTATAGACGTATGGTGGGGTGTCTTAGGTACCTCGTTAATACTCGACCCGACTTGAGCTTTGCGGTTGGATTAGTGAGTCGCTACCTACAGGAACCAAAAGAATTGCATATGTTAGCAATCAAACATTTGCTAAGATATATTAAAGGTACTGTGAATTATGGAATTCGGTACAAGTGGGGTGGCAATCAAAAGTTAGTCGGCTATAGCGACAGTAGTCACGGTGTCGATATAGATGACGGAAAAAGTACGACGGGCGTTGTTTTCTATTTCAATGACTCGCCGATTACTTGGTGTTCCAAAAAGCAACCCACGGTAGCGTTATCCTCGTGTGAAGCCGAGTTTATGGCGGCCACAGAAGCCACGTGTCAAGCTTTATGGTTGCGGGGATTGGTGAGTGAAATCACGGGAGGTGATCCTCAAACGGTGGTGATACGTGTTGATAACAAATCGGCAATGCAACTCTCAAAGAATTCGGTGTTTTTTGGTAAAAGTAGACACATAAGTCCGAAGTATCACTTCATTCGAGAATGTGTCGAGAATGAGCAAGTTAAGATCGAGCATGTTAGCGGTGAAGAGCAAAAGGCCGATATCTTGACTAAACCTCTTGCACGAATTCGGTTTTTAGAGATGCGAGCACAACTTGGCGTTGAAGACCTCCCTAGTACGGGTCAAGTATTAGGGGGGTGAATGTTGGACGCTAATTTCTTGACCCGAGTTAATGGGTCATTAGCCCGAGCTTATGGGTCATATGGAACATTAAGAGAGTTAATGGGCCAACCCTAATTATTTTAGGGAGTTTATTTTAGGATATTTACTTGTTAACCAAGCTAGGGTTTCTTGTAATTCTCTATATATATCGAGCACATGATATTGTAGAGAAAGATCCATAATCAGTTTTGAGTAGTTTCTGATTAATAAAGTTTGAGCGATTCACTTTTGTTCTTGTGCGTTCTTTACGTTTTCGATTCAATCCGGGCTTGAGGTATTAGTACATAGGGTTAGTAATATGCATGAAGATGATGAGATAGGAATTATTGTGGAGGAAGAATCAAGTGAAGAACCGGTGGAAGACATTAGAGGCGAGTCAGGTGACGAAGATCATGAATTCAGCTTATGAGGAAGAGATATATAGAGGGCACAATCACATTGATGGTGATGTTATCATCATCATTGAAGATAGAAGCATGAAGATTGAGGACTTAAAGACATGGAACCATTAAGAGATTAAGGGGTGCATTAGATTTAATCTAATCCTTAAGGTTTCATAGGTTATTATGTTTTAAGTTGATGTGTCATGTTTTAAAACTTATGCTACTAATTATATTATCTGAAATAAGTTTTCATTGTTGGCACAATCGATAACCGAAACGAACGAAAATCTCAGAGTGTTTGATCGAATCTTGCTTCGACAGAAAAAGAAAACAATAAGAACTTTCAGTTAAAATTATTTTTGGTGCTACCAATTACAAAACCATCACCTAAATTTATAGGACTTCCACCGACCTATCAACCTAAACTTAACTTTCTAGAACCTTTAGAAAAATAAACTAAAACTTAACCTAAACAATAACTATCCTAATGAAACTAAAAGACCTCCTACCGACTTATTAAAATAAATTATTAACCTTGTTAATTAATCCCTTTAATTTATATGTTTTTACAAGATTAGTCCATTTTTCACTGCAAACTATTTTTTCATAGTATTGAATTGATCCTTGTTAATCTCATGTATGCGTGTATATAACTGATATAGGATTCATTTGTTTTCAATAATGGGGCAGGTTCAACCTCTGATCAAGATCTTAACCTTCAACATAATTTGTTCGCTTCTTTTTGGGATTGAAAGAGGACCCGATAGAGAGAAAATGCTACCACTGTTTCAAGATATGATTGAAGGTGTGTTGTCAGTTCCGGTCAATTTGCCTTTCACTAAATTTAGTCGTGGGATCATAGCAAGGAGGAAACTAGTACCTATGATTTTACAAGTTATACTTGAGAAAAGAGAGGCACTCGAGGAACAAAGAAATCCTCAAAAAGATCTAATCACTTCGTTGCTTAGCCTTCATGATCAGAATGGTAGCTCAAAAATGATGTCAGAAGATGAGATCATTGACAACATCATCATTGTGATGGTTGCAGGATATGACACCACCTCTGTCCTTCTTACCTTCTTGGTTAAGCTTTTGGCTAACAATAAATCGATCTACTCTACTATAGCTCAAGGTAACAAATTTTTGTCTCATTTTTTATTTGTTGTATCATATATGGCACAAACATATATGATATATTATAATTGTATTGTATCCTGATACGTCTGCAATATCCCCATATCCATATTTTCATTCATTTTTTTTTTTTGCATTAGTTGAATGATCTCAAGTTTTTCATTTTTACCTTCTTTTATATATTTAACTAGATTTATCTACCGGTGTGTTATACGAAATTAGAAAAATATTGTTAACATATCAAATCACCTTCATTTGCATTTCACACATGGTATGGTTTGTAGAAGTGAGTGTCGGACATTAGGGACGCGTCAAATGTTCCTTCCTAGTGGGTTTGGTTGCGCATCATATCCCATGGTTGTTATTTTCTTGTTTCATCGACTGTACATATAATAGGGCTTTTTGGTCGATGTTAGGCTTGATGGTTTTGAATTCAGCTGTTATGAACTCGGCTGGTCTTTCACACAAGTTGATCGGTGATGTTCTTTGGTTCGTGCGTGATTATTCATTAATTCTCTCTATGTAGAAACACTCTGATACCAATTCAAGATCGAATTGACACCAAACAACACACTTTTAGACTAAGCTCTCACATCGTTTTAATGAAACTAACTCAAAACCTTAATACAAAACTCATTGATTCTAACCCTATTTTCTGCTAGAATATATAGGCAAACCAAAACTTGGTTTGCAGGGAATAGAATTTGAATGTAACTATGAAACAGTTAAAAATTAACACATCTCCTACATTCTATGGCAGAAACCAACTTGCTCCTTGACTCTTTAGCCGCACGGGTGGAGTTAGAAATTATTTTAAGGAGTGGCACAAATTTTTTTGACGGGGGCCCCTGAGAGAGCGAGGTCCAAAGGGCGGACTTGTGATTTTCTTAAGCACCTTGACAACCTCCGGAAGCAAATTCTTCAAACTTGTTATTGTTTTATATAAGTTAAATGGCCCGAGTGCGAATAGAAATTACCAATTTATGACTTCATCACCGATACCAAACTAAGTTCATATATTTGATTATGTAGAACAAGAAGAAATTGCTAGTAAAAAAGCATATGAAGAAGCTTTAACATGGGAAGACCTCACCAAAATGAAGTACACATGGAAAGTAGCGACTGAGAGGACGCGGATAAACCCTCCGGTGGCTTTGAGCTTCCGACGAGCTAAGCAAGATATTGAGTATGAAGGTTTTATAATTCCAAAAGGATGGCAAGTACGTATGATAAACACACACATATGTGATTAAGTAATCAATAATTAATTAACTAATTAAATATTTTATTATAAAACAATCGCTTAATTGATTATATATAATGAATTAATGTGTTTTCAGGTGATGTTATCTGCGTCCATGACACATATGGATGATAGCATTTTCCAAAATCCAACCATGTTCGACCCAACTCGTTTTGACAAACATGCACCACCACCACCGCCTTTTAGTTACGTGGCGTTTGGAGGCGGGCCAAGGATGTGTCCGGGTTTCGAGCTTGCAAAAATGGAAACTTTAGTGATGATGCACCGTCTAGTGACAAGATTCAGTTGGGAGCTACTTAATAAAGATGAATCATTCAAAAGAATTCCAATGCCAGAATTTGATCAAGGTTTGTTGGTTCATGTCAAACCCTTAAAAGAAGATGGTGTTATATATTGAAGCATTTTAATGTTGGGAATTTTTGTTTTTTTTCTTTGTTCTTTGTTCCTTTTTTTTCTTCTTTTTTTGCTGTATTCGTATTTGTATTTGTGTGGGGTTATATATAAAACGTGTTGTGGTCGTTGATCGACACTTTATTGGGTTTTAAATGTTATTAATTCATAATAATAGTGTGATCGATTTTAGATATATAGTTTAACATAAAACATTCATGTGTAAGACCCCAATTTCTTATATATAATATTTAGAACATGTTATTATTAACACTAAACGAAATTATCACAAAAATTGAGATAAAAGTTCAGAAAAGCCAAGATTGGAGGTAGAATTGTAAAATATAATTGGCTAAGGACTAAAGACTATAGTTTAGGCAAATGAAACTTAAGACTGTTCATGTTATTTTTACATCTAGAAATCCATGAATGATAGTAGTTGTGGTATTTTCGGCACAACTCCAAACACTATATATACCAACACAATGTGAAAAAAGGTTAGGTTTTACGTTTTGAGGTTGGTTATCTAATTCATTTACAATGGTAATATTCAGGTTAACTTTTATACTTTTTTTCCAGAGGTATAAAAGTTTTATTTGAATTAAACAATATATGGGTTTTATTAGTGGTGATAAAAAAAAAAACCGGTTGCTCAACCGGGTAGATCAAAATAACCGGAACCGGTTATTACAAAAACTGGTTAGAGGTGAAATCGGTTTCGATCACTAACCGAACCACCAGTTACATTAGGGGTGATAATCGTGTCGGGTTGGTGGGTCGCAGGTTCAAAGTTGGAACCTGAAGTTGACCCGTCACTACAAGAAACTGGATCTTTAGTGGCGACTTTTTGTCGCCGCTAATAGTCACAATGTCGTCGCTAAAGGTTATTAGCGGCGACACGTCGCCGCTAAAAGGTCGCCGCAATATGCTGGCCGCTAATACTTCTCCGTCGCCGCTAAAAAGTCGCCACTATTGATAGTGTCGCCGCTAAAAAGTCGCCACTATTGCCGATTTATACGTAAAACGTATTTTTTCCTATATTTTGTATTTTTTTCCTGTACTTTATACATTTCCTGTTTGTCAACAACATACACAATTAAAACTGCAAATACCAACAATAGATACATACTTCCGCAAATGTTAAGTTTAAGAACACAATCAGATTTCACATACTAATGTTAGTTTACTGACATACGACCGTTCCTAAAAGTTTTTGCAATTTACTTATAAACATAAAACTAGATGCTGTTATGGATCGGTAATATTGCAAGGTATGAGACTTGTCCCACATTGGTTGTATGGGCAACTAATATGGGGTTTATAGGCCAAATGGGCTCTTTCACCCATCAGACTAGTCTTTTGGGTTAAGTTCTCCTGTTTGGTCTGTAACAGGGTATACCCGGCCAAAAAGTGTGGGTATGTCTACTACCCAACGGGTAAATACCGATCAGGGCCGGTCCTGAGAATTTGGATGCTCAAGGCGCGAGTCAAAAATTTGCCCCCTGTTAAAAATTTTAAAGAGTACAACACAAAAGTTTTAACACGAAGAATGCAGTAGAATTAGGGCCTCGATACAAATGAATTTATACCCGAAAGATGACTTCAAGACAGTTGGTTCCAAAACACATCTACATTCAAGTTCACTACATTCCAAGTAAAAGAAAAAACATTTGCTTACAAAAATGTTTAAGCATTTTTGGATAGCTAAATGTTGCGAGTCAACATGACCTGACCCGTAAGAAAATGTTACGGGAAACTCCTTATCACCCGTGAAAACTATAAATTTGACTCGACACATATTTTAAGTTGTTCAACTGTTTGACAAATTTTCTTGAAGATACATAACAGAATCTTGTGGACCAAACAAATACTGATTATAAACAAATAAGTAACTTTACCTTGAAATCCTTCTTGAAAAAAAGAACGTTCCAATTTTCATAAAATCTATAATTATCTTGCAAATGATGAAACTTAACTGGCCTAACCTCAAATAAAAATACAACAAGAAAATTGTTCTGTTTATCGATTAAAGTTGCTTTCTTTTCTATTTGGGATACCTTACTTTTTATTTACTCATCAATTAGGGCAAACAATGCAACAAGAAAATCCCAAATATATTCAACATCAATATCATAACTTCAATTAACAAATCAAATCATCAAATCTCATCCATTAATGAAACAAATAAGCAAACCCCAGATCAATTTCATGTCAAATAAGTTTTAAAAAATGCAATTAAAAGTTACCTTCCATGCCAATTGAAACCCTGGGAGACCTGCAAGAAAACTACTAGCAATCCAGCACAAGATGCAGAGTAAAGCAGGCTTTATAATCAAAACAGACATAAGAAACAACGTAGATAGAGTGCAGAAGTGATGATCGAAGATCGCAATTCATGTCGTTTTAGTTTCTCCCGTCGTTCCTTATTCCTTGATCGCAAAACCTATCCACATAATGACATAAAACCGATGTCCCTTCTTAATTTGATGCCCTAGGCTGGAGCCCAGTTGACCCATGCCCAGGACCGGCCCTGATATCGATCCCGGGTTCTAGATCGAGTATGAAACAATCCTTTATAATCAAGTATGAGATTGAGATTATACAAACCCGTTTCAAACCATTTCTTCCCAGACCTAACAACAAAGGACCAATTTGCCTGATTAAATTTTTTGCTCATCACTAAAGACAAAAACATTAAGTCACAATAATTACGACACATGGCATAGTTTAAGGATCAGGCGACATGATCATAAAGTTAATTAATGTGATTATTAAATGTTAATAATTGAACTTGTTTTGCTTGC
>JBCNJP010000017.1:444684-472290 GCA_039602395.1 Deinandra increscens subsp. villosa
TTTCTATCCTCGGTGAAATCCCTTACGTCGACTCTATGATTGGTTTCAAATGTCAAAATGTGTTGTTTTAGTAAAACTCTCTTAACTACTATTTTCCCTTATATTTATAAGTCTCTTCTAATTTCGGGACGAAATTCCCTAAAGTAGGGGAGACTGTAACATTTGTAAAATATCCGATTGAGAAATCCGACCCGTTTTGAATTTACGCGATTTACCGATTTTGTAAATTACTGAAAACCGGAAGAATTTTAGGGTGTTTACACCCCAATTAATGGATCTAAATGATTTATAGCCAATTTTCGAAAGCGAGTACTTAATTTCAATCAATTGGAATCAAATTGGATGTCTCGTATTGAAAGTAAAGCAATTTCGGGTTTTTACGTAATTTCGGTACACGATCCGTCGTTTACCGGGAATCTCATAATTGGTCACCGTATATCAAATTAAACATTTTTATGTGTCTAATAATCAATTATAATGTCACGAGTCATTACACACTTGATCGAGTCGCGAATTGTTGGTGAATTGCCCAAAATCGATACGTACGCCAAAACCGACCAAAATTGCATGTTTTAACCTAAATTGTGCATACGAATGAGTTACGTGACATATTTGTTATCATTTTGAGTGGATTTAATGTTGTGTGAATGATGGGACCCTTAATGGTGTGATTTGGGAAGAAACGGGACTCGAAAACATCGAAAAACGAAGAACCGAGCACGCAAATCAGGAAATCGATAATCATGAACCAGACTGCCACTTTAGGGCGGTACGCCCAGAAATGACATATTCAGGGCGGTACGCCCATGGACCTTTTTGGCAGAAACCCTAAATTTCGAGTATTTAAGCATCATTAACCTCTTTAGCCCCCATTTTCCTCCCCCAAATCACTCCCAAACGGCCCTAAACGGCTGGAAACCCTAGAGATCATCTTCCTTGAAGGTTTGAGGTCCAAGATCAAGACTTTATTGCTTAGGATCAAGCTAGAATCATCCCTTTCGGTATGTAAACTTCAAACTATGTTGTTGGAACTTGAATCTTCTCTTCTACCCTCATCAAGATCTGAACTTTATATGACTTTTGGCATGAATTCATGTGGTATTTGATAGATCTAGGGTTTATATGAGTAAAGCTTCCACCTTTTTGCATGATTTTGCCATTTCACTTGAATCCATGATGAAATCTCTATAGATCTAGGGTTTTTATGCATTTGATGTATGGATCTTCATGAAAGTCGTGATTTTGACTATGGATTTGAGATATGAACATGATGAATCATTGATATGTTATAGATCTAGGGTTTTCCTTGATCAAGATTGGATTTTTATGTGCCAACATGACTAGATCTATGAAATGCATGTCATCTAGGGCTAGATCTAGGGATTTACTCATCAAGATTCAACCTTTATGTTTCAAATGGACTTGATTTGCTTCATGAATGTTGTTTAGGACTAGATCCATGTATTATGATCATCAAGTTTGGATTTTTCCTTGATAAAATGGCTAGATCTTAACATATGTGTCATCTAGGGTAGAAATGTGTGTCATAAAGCTTCAAAATGTCATTTTTGCCTCATAACTTGTTTAGATCTATAGTTTTCTTGTAGGATCTGTATATAAAGCTATCAATCATGAGTCTTTATGTGTTTAAATGATAGACCTACCATGCATGCTCAAATAGGGTTTGTTTTATGAATCAAAAGCCGATCAATGGGCTAGTTTTGGCTAGATTCATGCTAAACTAGGCTAGGTTCATGCTAGATTCAAATAGATCTATAAAATCTATAATAGCTTATGTTAGATCTGATCCTATATGATAATCATGTATATTACCTTGGATTATTATCATGGAAATTGAATTTGTTGACTATGATGACCTATGTTTGACTATGTATGACTATGTGGACCTATGTTCAAATTATGTTTACCATGTTGACTTATGTTTACCATGATGACTTATGTTTGACCATGTTGACTTATGATTGACCATGTTGACTTATGTTTGACCATGTTTGACTTTCATATAAATAGTCAAAATAGGGTTCTTTAACCTTACCTTTAGTTTAGGAATTGGACCCATAACGTACGTATCACCTTCCTAATCACCAACGAGTCGTCGAGTCGGTCGTGTCGTGAGGTTAATCTATTTAACTATTTAAATTATTTATTGATTTATTCTTTTATCTCGCTAGTCGTCAAGATTATCATCAAGTCTATCCTTCCTCATTTCGTGGTGTCTTTTCTCTCAAATTGTGTCTCCATATCAGGTGAGTATTCATAGCCCCTCTTTCATTTCAATGTTTTGGGGTGCAACATGTATCAGTATTCAAAAACCCTAAACTCTTTATTATGCAAAATCTATGCGATTCTATGTGTTCCATGTGTGATATTCTATTATGTGATACTTGTTGGATTCTATGTGTGGATATTCGCTAGTCACTAATCACTAATCGCTAATCGCTTGTGTACCATTAACCATCGAGCCGTGGCAACAATGATAGATCTATTGGCTGACAACCCACCTAGCCTGCCTTGGCTTGGGCGCCGGGTGATTGCTCCCTTATTGTCTAGGGTTGGTGCACATCACTTATATGACTCGTTGATCATGTAGTATGTTAAACCTATGTTTACTCACCAACTATTCGTAGTTGACCTTTATTTTATACATGTTGCAGGACTTGCTGTTAGATGATGACTTCTTGCTGTTGACACTATAGGATCGCATGTGGACTTAGTGTGACCTAATTAATAAGATTTATTTGATTCATTGTTGTTTATTTTTATCATGTATTGTAATGAATATTTATGTATAATGAAATGGGTTGATTAAGAATATCGCAACATTTAAATAGTGTTGTGTGCATCTGGACAATCATCGCGCCCCGACATCTTCCGCCGTCGGTTGGGGTGTGACAGCCTTATACTCAGATTCAGTTGACGAGCGAGACACAGTACGTTGTTTGCGTGCAGCCCACGACACAAGATTGGCGCCCAAATAAACCGCAAAGCCACCTATAGAGCGTCTATCAATCGGACAACCAGCCCAGTCAGCATCCGAAAAAGCCTGAATATCTGTCCAATGAACATCAGTAAAAGCATGAAGACAAGACCCGGAATCATGACGAAGTAGTAAGCCATAACTAGAGGTGCCAAGGAGGTATCTGAGAATTCGTTTAACTGCAGACCAATGATCTTCAGTTGGGGCATGCATAAACTGGCAAACCCGATTAACCACAAAAGTAATATCAGGTCTCGACAAAGTAACATATTGTAGGGCACCGACCAACTGACGATATTTTACCGGATCCGAAATAGGCGGGCTGTCGCTAAGATGAAGAACCGTGGATGTGCTCATGGGAGTGGGTGCGGGCTTTGCTGAGGACAAGCCGGCCCGCTGTAAGAGCTCCAAGATGTAGTTTTTCTGAGAAAGAATTATGTCTTTGCCTTTTCTAACAATTTCCAGCCCCAAGAAATAGTCAAGATCACCAAGGTCTTTCAAGGCTAGTTCATCACCAAGTTTCGCCACAATCTTGTTAATCACGAGAGGATTGTTCCCTGTAACAATAATATCATCGACATAAACTAAAAAGTAGACAAGTGTACCACGATGATTATAGATGAACAGGGACGGATCTGTCTTGGACCCACGAAAACCAAGTCGTTGTAGAGCTGCTGAAAGACGAGCAAACCAGGCTCGAGGGGCTTGCTTAAGGCCGTATAAGGATTTGTGTAACTTGCAAACATAATTTGGCCTGTCAGGGTCAACGAAGCCTTGGGGCTGTTTAAGATATATTGTTTCATGAAGATCCCCGTGTAAAAAGGCATTTTTGACATCCAATTGCCTAAGGGGCCAATTATGTGTCACCGCGAGCGAAAGGACAACCCGGATGGTGGTGGCTTTAACTACCGGGCTAAATGTCTCATGGTAATCCAATCCGTGTTGTTGAGTAAACCCTTTCGCCACAAGTCTCGCTTTGTAACGAGATGGAGCCCCATGTTTGTCACGTTTGATCCTGTAAATCCACTTACAATCAACAACATTAGAACCATAAACCGGAGGGACAAGAGACCATGTACCATTTTTGACAAGCGCCGAATACTCATCAGCCATGGCGGTGCGCCATTCGGGATGTTTGTTGGCAACGGTAAAGGTGGTGGGTTCGGTTTGGGGAAGAGAAGGTGTGTGAGGGTCAGGTATGTTGTTTGATGTGGACGATTGTGCATGGAACGCTGAGGGGTCAAAAGGAACCCGTTGTTTTGGGTTGGGCCGAAGGTTAGCAGGCCGAGAACGAGGAGGAGGGGGCGGTGGAGGAGATGGAGGAGGGGCTGATTGTGAGAAGGTAGGTGTAGGAGATGTGGAGGAAGCCGAGGAGGGTGTGTTGGGTGATTGGGTTTCGGTTGTGGATGTGGTGGTGGATGAGGAGGTTTCGGCAGAGGGAGTGGATGGAGATGATGATGTTGCGGAGGATTGAGGGGAGGATTCGGTGGAGGAAGGTGTAGGGATGGAATCAGTGGTGAAGGACGAGACGTCCGGGAAGGGCATTGAGGTAGTATATGGGTTGGATTTAGGTTTCGGAGGGGATGGTGTTGGAGGGGACCGAAAAGGAAACAGAGATTCAAGGAATCGAACATGGCGAGCAATGTAAATTCGGTCTGTTGCGGGATCCAAACAACGATAGCCGTGATGTGAGGGGCTGTAGCCCAAGAAAATGCACGGGGTCGAGCGAAAGTCCATCTTGTGAGGGTGATATGGACGAAGGTAGGGAAAGCATTGGCATCCAAAGATGCGTAGAAAGGAGTAATCAGGTGTGTGGTTGTAGATGGATTCATGAGGGGATTTGTTGGAGTTGGAACGCGATGGCATGCGATTTATGAGATAGACAGCTGTGTCAAAGGCAAAGTGCCAAAACCGTTGTGGGACGGCAGATTGGGCAAGGAGGGCGAGGCCCGTTTCAACGACGTGACGATGTCGTCGCTCAACTATTCCGTTCTGTTCACTGGTGTGCGGGCACGAGCGTCTATGAATGATCCCAAGGGAGGTGAAGTGGGAGGATAGGCTGCGAAACTCACCCCCCCCCCAATCGGTTTGAACCTGTTTGACTTTAGTTTTAAATTGACGCTCAACCATAATGATAAACTGTTTAAATGTAGGAAGCACATCAGATTTTTGCTTTAATGGGAAAAACCACATGAATTTTGTGAAGTGGTCAACACACAACAAGAAGTAACGGTGACCATCACTAGATAAAATAGATGCAGGACCCCACACGTCACAAAATATTAAGTCCAAAATATTATTACTTCGAAAAGAAGAATTAGACAATGATAGTTTTGATGATTTGCCTAATTGACAAGAAGCACACACTGAATTAAATTGTTTATCAGAAACAGGAAGGGAAAATTTAGATAACATAGTATGTAAGAGGCGCTCATGGGGATGCCCTAAACGTTGATGCCAAACGGTAGCAGAGGCCCGAGTGGCAGAAAAAGCAGTCTTGTGAACAGAACGTAGTTGTGGAAGAACAAGCGAGTAGAGACCATCCTTACTTGGACCCGTGAGTAGGGTAGTGCGTGTAGATATCTCCTTCACACAAAAGAAAAAAGGGTGAAATTCAAAGAACACATTGTTGTCAAGACAAAATTTCTGAACCAAAAGTAAGTTGTGTTTGATTTGTGGAACGTGAAGTATATTGTTTAGGGAAAAGGTTTTATGAGGTGAGCAAAAGTTTCGAGAGCCAATATGGAGAATGGGCAAACCTTTACCATTACCAACATGGAGGGAGTCATCACCGTAGTAGGCATCGGAGGATCCTAAGTTTGACAAATCTGGTGTAACATGGCTATTGGCGCCGGTGTCTGGATACCACGATGTTGATGCAGTGGAGCGCGTGTCAGCAAAGTTAGCAGTCGGCCTGTTCCTGAGAGTGGCAGGGTCTCTGTTGGGGCAGTTTGAGGGAATGTGTGAGATACCACAGCGGGGGCATGTGCCGTGAACTGCGTTGGTAGTAGTGGCCCAATCAAAGTTGTTCCGAGTGTTGTTGCTGTTGTTGACACGCATGTTATTGCCACGACTACGATTGTTGTTTCTATTGTTTTGTGAACCACGATTATAGCCGCCACGAGAGCTGCGAGAGCCGTAGAAGGCATGTGAGGGGGTGGCGGGTGTGAGTTGGTAGCCAAGCTGAGAGGCAAGTTGCTGAATTGTGTGGAGGGATGGTGTGGAGTTGGTTTCGGCCGAGGATGGATGAGGCTGGTTGGTGGCCGTGAGGGCATGGGGGGTGGTGGTGGCAACAGGTTGTGTTTTGTGGATCATGTAATCGTGGTCAGACAACAATCCTTGTAATTCAGTGAATGATATAGGTGTGGTACGACCGAGAAGATTGGACTTTAGGCCATTGTATTCTTCCCGGAGACCGGAGATGACGAGCATGACGACATCTTTCTCTTTCATTGCTTCTCCAATGTTGGAGAGGTCAGTGGCATATTCCTGTGCTCTGGCAAGGTAAGCGGTGGTAGATTCATCACCTTTCATCTCAAGTTTGAGTAACTTGGTTTTGAGGGTGTATTCCCGAGACTGTGTATGAGGGGCATATGCACGTTCTAGGGCCAGCCATAGTTCACGCGATGTGGTTCCCTGAACGTGATGAAAGGAGGCTTCAGACACGGTTGAGATAAGAATCATGCGAACATGAGCATCGTTGGCCACCCATATCGCATAATTAGGGTTTGTCTCAATCGTGGCTGGGGTGGCGGGTCTGTTTTCAGCAGCCGGTGTACCAGGGATTGTAACCGTGGGTGAAGGACATGGGATTATGCCATCAATGTAACCAAACATATGATTGGTAACCAAAAACGAGTGTACCATTGTTTTCCAGAAACCGTAGTTGGTGGGGGATAGGGTAAAGGCAAATTTATGTGAGTTGTGGGATGTCTTTTCCTGGGTTGTGAAGGGCTGTATTTGAGCCATGTTGATCGGAAAAAAAAAGTGGTGGTGGCGGAGGAGAGGAGGGCCGACGGCGGCGCAAGAAGGGAGAGGGTGGGCGGCGCTAGGGTTCTGGCTCTGATGCCAAATTGAACCAGGAAATCTTCTGTAATATTATTGTACGTATAACCACAATTACAGGATAAATATATATAGGGAGTTAAGTACAAGAATACCCCTTCTACTATAATTAACTTAACACATTACTAAAAATATGTCTAATAATACCTTCTCTTTCTTTTCACATGGGAGTGACTCAGCAAGTAACTTGTACTTTTTAATACAAGTTTGTAGTGGTTTTGCTGCTTCCTCCCTAGCACTTTTAGAGTCCACATGTTCCTCGTCCCTTAAGAATGAAGGTTTGGATCTGATTATCCCTTCACAATTGCTTGAAAAAAATGACAGAATAAGTAGTAAGTAATGTGAAAATCAGAAGATCTGCAGCTTATAATAACACGTTACCTAAAAGCAATTTTGCACAATTCTTATTTTATAAGATGTTGAAAATGACCAAAATTCTGTTTTCTATGAAAAAAATTAAGAAACTAGATCCATTAAACCTCAGGGTGGAGTGGGTGGTGGTACAAGACTTTGAAGCCTAAGCCAATAAGCTTGTACCACGTCATTTGAGAGAAAAATAGATGGTAGACACACGAGACTCAAAATCTCGTGCTAAAGAGCGTGGAGGTTCGAGTCCTTGGATTATTCAAGAATCAAATTTGATTTCCTTTATAAAAAGATCTTAATGAACTTCTATGAAATGATTTAACGGGATTCGTCTGATGAGAAATAAAAAGAATACGTAGACTTGAAGTAGAAAGTGTTAAATTAATCAAGTGATATATGTTGATACACAATCAACCACACACAAACGGAAGAAGATAACAATTGAGAACTAATCTCACTGATTTGTTATTAGAAAACGTGAAAATAACTGCAGATACATGAGAATATAAATAAGGAAAACAAGCTGAAAACTAGGACAACTAACCAACGTTCAGTTGCCTATAGAATCGGTAAACAATGACCAAATAGTACTAACAAACTCCTACATACTTGCATGGAAATAAAAACAATTAACTAAAAGAAAATTAAATAAAGCACTCCACGTGCAGACCCATGACCCATCAAGTGAAGTTGCAATTTTCAATAGAAAGGAAGTATAATAGACGAGGTGGTAGTAGAAAGCTCGTAAGGTTTTTAAAAAAATGTCAATGTTTGCACTCTTCCTCCCGTCTTCCATTGGCTACAAGACCAAGCTGAGAAGTCGAGGCAGAATGGATGGGATGGTTACCGGCACTTAGTCGCTGAAGCAGATAAAGCAGGAGGGGGGAAGCGAAGCCTAATATCTCCACCCTTAGAGATATTAGGTTGAATTCCTATTTGTTAAAGTAGTCAATGGTTAGCAGCCAAGTCAACCCTTTGTCAAGTGGTTTAGTTAGTTGATTAGTTGTCCTATTTGTTAAACACAATTTATATGAGTATGGCAAATTCCTAAATAAATTTTACTTGAGCTGTAGTTGATTTAGTTCACATTATTCGAGATATCTTACAAACAATTCTAGATAAGAAAAAGAGCGGATTAAAACTAACCTCTGAAAACCTTCTATAACGTGACTAATATAAGCTACATACGAATTTGGAGATGAAGGATTTTGAGAGACTAGCCACTCCTCAGTTCTTATACATTCCGCTTTAACCTGCCAGAAAGAGAGGTACATATATCATAACTAATACTCAAGCATTCCTCTTTGTTTTCATAATGTTATATCCCTTGAACAAAAGTTATCTGTAACGACAATTCAACAACTAGTTGTGATGAAAGAAGACGGGATAAAGAAATTGACTATAAATTATATTAAACATCATAAAATATCATAACTAATACTCAATCAAACATCCCCCTTTGTTTTCCTTGTTTTATATCCCTTGAACAAAAGTTATCTGTATCATAACTAGTTGTGATGGAAGAAGACAGGATAAACAACTGGACTATAATTTATATTAAACATCATAAAAAAGACTATCAGTTCAGTTAGACGGGATGTAGGGAGTAATCAATTTTACCTTGTTTTTCATGTCAGCTGGAAGTGACTCAGCAAGAGAATGATATTTTGCAATACAGGCTTGTAGAGCTTTTCTTGCATTTTCAGAGTCCACAGAATGGTCCTTTTGGTCCAATTTTAGGTTTTGATCCCTTCGGTCTGAGTCCACGGGTTCCTCATGCCTTTGTAATGAGGATTTGGACGAGATTATGCTTTCATATTCGCTGAAAAAATTACAGCAGAAGTAGGAAGTAATGTGAAAAGCAAACAAGTTGCAGTTCTTAAAGACACAAGTTATCACCTAAAAGCAATTTGACACGATTCTTATTATATAGGAGGAAGGAGATGACATAAATTATGTTTTGTACTAGCCTTTTAATAACTATGGTACTAGGTTTCATAAGCCCTATAGGTTTCTATCAACAAGATTAAGTTGAGTTCCCATTCAAGCTAATCACCATGCTTAATGCTGAACTGTTGAACTGACTATTAACTTCAGATGTAGCTGAATCAGTTCACATTATTCAAGATCAAATACAACTAATCCTAAATTAGAAAATTGTCATTAAAATTAACTTCGCAACAAATTAAATATTGTGGTTAATGCTAGTTGACAAGGTTTTTTGCACAATCTTATTATACAGGATGGTGAAAGTGACTAAATTATGTTTTCTGTGAAAAAATAGAAACTAGATTAATAAAAGTTCAAATGAGATTAGGTTGAATTCCAATTTGTTAAAGTAGTCAACGGTTAATGGTCAAGTCAACCCTTTGTCAAGTGGTTTAGTTAGTTGATTAGTTGTAACTGTATTCTGTCAACAGTTAATAGAAGTTACATTGTGGTGTATAAATAGACCTATTACCTATTGTATCACATTGGGTCTTGTTGAGAAAATACATATATACTAAACATATTCTTCTTTTCTATTAACTTTTTTAAACTTATTTACTATTGAAGCCAAATATCATGCTTGAGCTCAACCAAAAATTTACTTAAGCTCTACCTAATTCAGTTCACATTATTCAAGGTAAAAAAAAAAATCAATCCAAAATCAGAAAAAGGTCGATTAAAGCTAACCTCTCAAAAAGATTTATAACATGATTAATCTCAGTTGAAGAAGTCTTTGGAGATGAATGCTTTTGAGAGATGGCATTTGTAAGCCACTTCTCAGCTATCCTACAGATCTTTTTAACCCTCTCTTTTTCGTCACTTGGCAGCGAATCAGCATGCAAATGATATTTTGCAATGCAACTTTTCAGAGAATTTGTTGCTTTTGCTATAGCATTTTCCTCATTGTATCTATTTTCAATCGGTTCTAATAACTACAAAAACAAACAATGTTACACAAGGGCGTTAACAGCTTAAACGCAGAAGTTTCATAGACACCTTTTTGAGATATTCGAGTCTTTTGGTGTAGTCTTGTTCAGATTCATCATCACTGTCTTCATATAGCCAGTCTTCAGTTTTTTGCAATTCGTTAGCGATTACCTCTTTTTCTGAATCTTTGGCATGGCTACGGTAGGCGCCAGACAACTAAAATACACGAATTTTGTCATTTTACATGCAATCTGAAATTTTCATGTGGCAACTTTGTGTGGTCATTCTAATAAAACAAATACCTTCCTACGAGTGTCATAGACAATATACAAAAGGGCGTTTCTTTGGTCCTTATTTTCTTCCACCTTTATATCTTGTTCTACCAACATCTTTACTTTGTCTTTAGCTTCACGTAGCTCATCATATGTTGTTGCGAAATCCAAATTCTCAGAAATTGGGAGATTCAACAAACGATTGTTTTCCATCAGTATCATAGAATAAAGATTCCTACCAAGATGGTGTTTATCTTCTAAGATCTGCATCCACAAACACAATAAAGGATGGTAACATAGTGCTTTCAATCAACCCATTTTCGACACTGATGTAATAATTAAGCAGCACTTACTTTCGCAGAATCTATTTCAACAATTCCGTGGCTGTTAAGCTTCACTCTAAACTCGACATCCGCTTTTTCAGAATCAGAGGGTTCAGATGAACCGATCTGAAGACAGATTTTACATGCAATTATCTCTGGTTATGAATGGACAAACTATAGTGTACACAAATAGAGAATGTTACCATGAAATGACCAACTATATGTGATATTCCTGCAGGAAACTCCCACTCCTTGATGTATTTGACCTGAAGATAAAAGGGAGTGTTGCTTTGGTGCATCTTCTTTGTCATGTTAGGAAATGGACTGCCTTTTGGAAAGAGCATAAATTCTCCTCCTTGTGGTGAAGGAATTACTATTGAGTATGGAAATGTATCCTCAATCTGCAAACAATAAGATAGCATAACACAAATCTTTTAACAACATAATATGCATATCGAAACAAGGAAAGTCGTAAAGTAGAGTATTAGCAAAAGACCTTATAGTCACGAACTATGAGAGACGGGCTAAGCATTGCACAACGAAGAGCACATCCTCTAGCAACGCATTCGCTAGCATTTAATGTTCTCTTTGGTTCTTTATCAAAAGCTGATTTTAAAACTTTTGTGATAGCCGGTATGCGAGACCCTTTACCAACAAGCTCAATAGTATCTATCTTATCAACACTCAGGCCAGCATCCTTCAAAGCCATACTACAAGGAATCATAACCCTTTCTAACAGCTTCAATGACAAATTCTCAAACTCTTCCCTGGTTATGAATCCTCTCACATCTATATCTTCGATAAGAGACTCGATAATAAGTGGTGCTTGTGCATTGACACTCAAAACTTTCTTCACCTTCTTACATGATGTCCGAAGCCTTCTGGAAGCACGCGCATTGGCATAGACATCGATTTTGTATTTCTTATTAAACTTTGCTGCGAAATGGTGAAACAAAACTTCATCAAAATCTCTACCTCCCAAGTTCTGATCAAAAGAATGGGACAGGATTTTCATCTCCCCTGGTTCAAAAGTCGCAAGGGTCACCTGAGTGTCACAGTGCCCAATGTCGACAAACATAACATTGGTCGGTCCCGATTCAGAGAAATCAGTCTTGTACATGCCATAACCTAATGCAATAGCAGTACCATCATGCATCAACCTCAAACGCTTAAAACCAGCTATAGTTGCAGCATCAAGGTACATACGCCTCTGCAAGTCCGTAAAATACGACGGGATCCCGATCACGCAGTCAGCAATCTCAGCAGATTCAAGGTTTTTCTCTGTTAGTTGTTTCAAATGTTTGAGTAACATCCCCAACATCTCGACTGGCGTAAACGTCCATTTCGTTTTCAGGAACTCTAACTCGATCAGAATCCCACCACGCGGGCCCTCACTGGTGGCGAAAGGTAGCAGCATAAGATCTTCCTCCACCTCCCTATACAGCTTTCCGATCAACCTCTTAATCTGAGAAACGGTTGATTTCGGATTTGCAGTAGCAAATGCGGCACCTGCAGAGCCGAAAAACCTCTGCTTCTCAACAAATGAGACCACAGCAGGCGTCTCACGCTTGGAATCATCATTAGAAGAAACTAACACATCAACAAGACCACTTCTTGCAACGGCAATAACACAGCTCTCGTTCCCGATGTCAAACCCGATCGCACTCATCTCGAAATTCAACACAGTTGTAAACCTGATTGAAATGATCAAGTGTGTGTTTCTGTGATCGAAGAAGCAAGGAAGGAAACGAATGAATGTAAATATCTGGGTGTTTGGATGAAGTCGAATAGTCGTCGAAGAAACTTCGTCCAAGTAAACTGCCTGCAAGTTGATAGATTGTAAATTGGAATTTTGCCACCATGTGATGATGGTGAGGGGCGGGGTCCAATTAAATTCGACTAATTCGAAGAAAATCTCGTTACTATTTTAAACAGTTGGATTTATAACTAACTATATTTTTCACATCTATATTTGCGCGCTGCGAGTGCGATGGATTTTGGAAAGCTGTAATGTGTGGAGCAAACTGAAAATGTGTGGAGCAAACTGAAAAATCCGGCCCGGCCCAGCAGAAACCCGAAATTTACCAAAACTGAAGACCGATACCCGAACCACATGTGTGAAATCGGGCTTCGGTCTTATCGACGGTCGGATATACGATCCCTACTAAAAACCCGATTTGACTCTTTGTCATCCACTCAAGAAAACAGTAGAACATGAGTTTTATAATTCTAGTTAGAAATAGCAAAAGAGAAACAAGATTTGAGGCCCCGGAAAACATGTCATTTCACTGCTTCAGGTGGAAAAAAATAACAAACGGTTGGATAAATGAGAAGAAAACCTATTATGGAGGAATGAAAAAAAAGTCAAAGTTAATATCCGGATTGGTCAACGAATCAGTTTGAATTTTTTAAACGGCCAAATGCATTAAAACAAGGCAAGCACAAGTAAGGCGCTAAGGGCAGCCCAAAAACAACCAAGATTACATCGAGAAGGAGGTACGAGAAGGCCAATCGATCGGTCTTAACTTACAACGATTATTAAACCATAAAGCTCCAAAATTTAATCTCAATATCACCCCATGAATGGACGGGGGCCGATTGTTAAAGATCACCTCGTTTCTTTCCTTCTATATGCTCCAAGCTCCCGAGAGGAAAATGACGTTAATAACCTTCCTCTTCCACACCGTCCAGTGACCGCATTTATGCATATTGGCCAAACCGGCAACCAAGAAAATGAAGGTCGGAGGAATACGACACCATAAGGAGACCTGCAACCAAACTTTATCCGAGAACGGATCAGTTTGATTTGGATAGAATTATTCATGCCCACGGCCTTCAAATACTAAATAATAATTTGAATTTTTTTATAATATTTTATGAAGAAGGTGACTTATATACAATATTATCGAATACACTACTTGAACTAGTAAAAAATGCTATAGATCTCAGTGTTTTACTCAACATAAAAATAAAAAGATGAAATATAAGTGAGCAAAAAACCTAACCGAAAAAACCATACCGAACAAATAACCGAACCGAAGCTTTTGGTTCGGTTTCAGTTTTGGGTGAGGAAAAAGCCAACAAAATAAATCAAACCGAACCACATAAGAAATTTATATAGATTTTATATTTTATTCAAATATACTATCCCACAAGACCATGTTAAGATTTTAGTAATTGCGAATTTAAATAAAAGCGCTCCTAGCATAGTTGGTTTCTTGTTGAAGCCCCCTTGCTATATAATAACTTTGCTATATACCTCCAATCCCACATCGACCCCTTGAGCAATTCTCAAGCTCCCCTTCTCTTTATAATGAAATACAATATTGCAAATACAGCTGACCAATGATCCCTTCCAGGATCTGACAAATACCTACTTACAAGACTGACAGCATAGCTAAGATCTGGCCTAGAACACACCATCAGATACATTAATGATCCAACAGCATTGGCATAAGGTATGTTTCTCATCTTTTCCCTTTCCTCATCAGATTGAGGACAATTCTGACTTGAAAGCTTAATATGATGGGCTAATGGAGTCTTAACAGGCTTACACTCATCCATACCATATTTAGATAGCAACCTAGAAATATAAGATGACTGATGCAACCTCAAAATCCTATCCTTCCTATTTCTGCTAATCTCCATTCCTAAAATCTTTCTAGCCTCACCAAGCTCTTTCATGTCAAACTCTCTCATTAACATCTTCTTAGTCTCAGCAATTTCCTGTTTATCTTTAGCAGCTAACAACATATCATCTACATATAAGAGCAAATAAATCATCTCTCCTGACTTATACTCCTTATAGTAAACACAACTATCATAGCTACTCCTATTAAACCCCCGAGATACAATATAATCATTGAACCTCATGTACCATTGCCTAGGAGACTGTTTCAAACCATAAAGAGATTTCTTTAACAAACACACCTTATTCTCCTGACCCTTAACCATAAATCCTTCAGGTTGATTCATGTAAATCCTCTCATCCAAATAACCATGTAAGAATGCAGTTTTAACATCCAACTGCTCTAACTCAAAGTCAAAGAATGCAGTCAATGATAAAATTGCTCTAATTGAGGAATGCTTAACCACAGGAGAGAAAATCTCATTGTAATCAACTCCTGCAACCTGAGTGAACCCCTTAGCTACAAGTCTTGCCTTAAATCTAGGTTCCTGTACACCTGGGATACCTTCTTTAATTTTGTATAACCATTTACATGAGACTACTTTTTGACTATCTGGCTTTTTAACCAACTCCCAGGTTTGATTCTTAACTAAAGAATCCATTTCTTCATTCATAGCCTGAACCCACTTATGACTCTCACTTGATTCAAGAGCTTCCCTATATGACATAGGCTCATATATGCACTCTTCCTCTGCAGTCATAAAAGCATATGCAGAAATACTTTCTGTGTCTCTAAACTTAAGAGGTTTAACAATTTGCCTCCTAGTTCTATCCCTGGCTATACTATACTCAGGAGATTGACTTACCCTTCTATCAGAACTAGATGGGCCCTGATCCTGCCCATCACTATGACTTTCCTCCACCTCATTAGGAACATTCTTACTTGAAGATTCACTATCAACCTCCACCTCATTTCTGCTACCTATGTCCTTATACATTATGTTCTCCCTAAACACCACATTCCTACTTACAAACACCTTAGGACTGCCCTCTCCTACCCTCCACAGTCTATACCCTTTTACACCTTCAGGGTAGCCTAAAAACACACACTTTATAGCCCTAGGCTCAAGCTTGCCCTGATCAACATGAGCATAAGCAATTGACCCAAATACTCTCAACCTGTTATAATCCTGTGACTTACCTGACCACATTTCCATAGGAGTATTTCTATCAATTGCTGTAGAAGGAGATCTGTTTATCAAATAAACAGCTGTGTTTGCAGCCTCTGCCCAAAAACTCTTTGGCAAACCTGAACTAGACAACAGACACCTAACCTTGTCTAAGATAGTCCTGTTCATCCTTTCTATAACTCCATTTTGTTGTGGTGTACCTGGAATAGTCAAATGCCTAGTGATTCCCTGATCCTTGCAAAACTGATTAAACTCCCTATTACAATACTCAAGCCCATTATCAGTTCTGAGTTTCTTAACTCTTTTTCCAGTCTAATTTTCAACTAGGTTCTTCCAATCTTTAAATTTACTTAGTGCTTCATTCTTACCTTTTAGAGTATATAGCCAAACTCTTCTTGAGTAGTCATCCATTATAGTCATAAAGTATTTAGCACCACCTAAAGATTCAGTCCTAGCTGGCCCCCACAGGTCAGAGTAAATGTAATCTAAGACACCAGTTGAAGTGTGAACCCCTTGATTGAATTTCACTCTATGAGACTTGCCTAATACACATGTTTCACAGAATCCTATATCACAGGAGCTAATTCCCTCTAACACTTCCTTCTTCTGCAATTCCACTAGACCTTGTTGGCTAATGTGTCCTAACCTTTGGTGCCATAACATGGCAGTATGACTAGGTTCCTCATTCACAGCATGTACTGATCCTAACATAACCTCCCCATCTAAGAAGTACAAGTTATTTTCTTTCCTGGTTCCTGACAAGACTACCAAAGACCCTTTAATAATCTTAGCCTTGCCATTTTTCAAACTCACATTATAACCTTCCTTCTCAAATGTTCCTAAGGATATCAAACTTCTCTTGAGTTCAGGAATATACTTCACATTCTCAAGCTTAGTTTCTGTACCATTTCTAACTTGAACAACACAGAACCAGTTCCCATAACTTTACAAGGTCTATTATCTCCCAGTTTGACAGATCCTAATTCTTCCATTCTTAACTCTTTGAAGAAATCCTTAATGGGTGTCATATGATATGAGCATCCAGAATCCATAATCCAATTGGATTTCATATCATCATTGGTAACCACAAGAACATCTACAGAATCACAACCATCAGAATCTTCTCCCTGAGAGAAATTGCTAGAATTCTTAGATACACTATACTCACTTTTCTTTTTCTTAAACTCAGGGCAATCTCTCTTTAAATGTTTATCAGAATTGCATACAAAACATCTTAGTCTAGTTCTTGACTTAGACCTACCTTTCTTTTTCTGACTCCTATTCTCTTGCCTGCCTCTACTCACATATAGGCCATCACTATTCTCTTCTTTACCCTCTATATTCTTTTTAGCCAACTCCTTTGAATTGATAGCAGAAGTAACCTCTTCCATACTTAGGGTTTCTCTACCAAACATCAAAGTATCCACCAAATGTTCATATGAACGTGGTAATGAGGATAAAAACATAATAGCTTTATCCTCATCCTCAAGAGTAACATCTACATTTTCAAGATCTAAGGCTAGCCTATTAAATTCATCTAAACGACTTTCCATAGAACAACCTGCACTCATCTTAAATGTATACATTTTCTTCTTAAGATATAATCTATTGGCTAAAGATTTAGTCATGTAAAGCTGTTCAAGTTTAGACCATACCCCTGCAGCAGTGGTTTCTTTTGAGACTTCTCTCAAAACCCGGTCTCCAAGACTGAGAATCAGAGCACTGTGAGCCTTCGCAAGTGTCTCCTTCTTTTCCTTCTCACTCAATTCTTCAGGTAGATTTGCTTCTCCCTTTAGAGCATCAACAGTTCCCTGATGAACCAGAAACGCTCGCATCTTCAATCTCCATAGATTGAAATCGTTTCTTCCATCAAACTTCTCTATATCGAACTTCGTTGATGTCACCATTCTTTCAGATCGAAAGCCTTCGATGATTAGAATCGATTGATGTGGCTCTGATACCAATTGTTGAGTATCATGAACCGAAACCAAATCAATCGAATTACTAATAAGAATGTACAATTGATCGAACAAACACAATCATCTACCTAACGATTACACAAGAAAAGAAAATTACAAGAGAATTGATCAAGTAATCGAGTGAGGTGAAAAACCCCAAATCAAGCTACTTATAGCTGCTGCTAATCCCTCCTCTAAACGGTCACTAACGGCCAATTAAACTAATCAGAAGAACTGATAAAATACCCCCCTGAAATATCAGCAAAGTTACATTCGGCACCAAAACCTTCATCTTTCTCGGATTTGACACTTTATACCCAAATAAGAAATTTGGCACATTAACACTGATTTTACTTCTAATACTAACACCTCCAACCCGACCCATTGGCTATGAACAGAACTAAACCAGTTCTTCAATTTGTGCTGGACTTAAAGGTTTCGGTTATAAGTCAAAATCTGAACGGAATCAAATTTAGAAATCGAAAAACCAAACTATCGTTATTTGAACCCCAATAAACCGAAGTTATGGTTCCGATTTGCGCAAAAAAATCGAAAAACCAAACTGAAAAAAAAAACCAAACTATCGTTATTTGAACCCCAATAAACCGAAGTTATGGTTCCGATTTGCACAAAAAAACCAAACCGCACTGTACACACCCCTAAAATATATTAAAAAGAATATACAAATACATAATACTTGCCATGATATGATGTAGAGTCAAGCTTTTAGAGCATACATTAAAGATCATGAAAGCATTTGGAAGTGATGAGCAGGGACGGAAACCTGAAGGTTATGCTTATTTCCACCCATCTGGAAAGATGTATTTATGGACTTGAATGTTATTGTGCGGGTCCTTTTGATCAGACTCCATGAATAACAGTTTGGATGCGGGTCCACCCCGGGTTGGTCCCTATGGAGTTCATCTTCCCGTGGAGGATGAAGGTTTGGATCTGATTATGCCTTCGCAGTTGCTGAAGAAAATGACGACATAAGTATCAAGAAAGGTGAGAAGCCGATGATTGCAGTTTCTAAAGACACAAGTTATAAACTACACCTCGACCAAGTTACGCTTTTTACGAAAAAAAAACATAAAGTCATGAACTAGACTTCTATGAACCTAACTAATTCCTACCACATTTTACTTGAGCTGTAGTTGATTTAGTTCACATAATTCGAGATCTCTTACAATCATTCCTAAATCAGAAAGGAGTCTGTTAATGCTAACCTCTCAAAGCCTTCTATAAAGCGATTAATGTAAGTTGCCAAGGTATTTGGAGATGAATAACTACGAGAGAGACTACTAAGCCACTGCTCAGCTGTCATACATTCAACTTTAACCTGCCAGAAAGAGTGTCAGTTACTTTGATAAAGAGGCTCAGATATAATAACTAATGCTCAAACATTCCCTTTTGTTTTCATTGTGTTCTATCCCTTGAATAGAAGTCTTTGTAACATCAATTCTACAATTAGTTATGATTAATAAAACCCGGATAAACAATTTGAGTGTAATTTAAACTAAACCATAAAAAAAGAGCTGAGACTAACTATTTGGTTACATGGAATGTAGGGATTACTCAACTTTACCTTCTCTTTCATGTCAACTGGAAGTGACTCAGCACGCGAACGATATTTTGCAATATGAGCTTGCAGAGCTTTTGTTGCTACTGTCCTGGCATTATTAGAGTCTAGGGATTGGTCATTTTGGTCTGATTCTACAGTTTGATCCATTTGGTCTGAGCCAACGGGTTCCTCATCACTTGGAAATGAAGATTTGACTGAGATTATGCTTTGACATTTGCTGAAAATTCGCAGCAGAAGTAGCAAAATGTGAAAAGCAGATAAGTTGCCACTTCTAATGACACAAATTATCACCTAAAATCAGTTTGACACAATTCGTATTATATAGGTCAATAAAGATGACAAAATTATGTTTTCTATGAGAACTTTTTTTCTAAATTTCATAAGCCCTGACATAGATTTCAACGAGATTAACTTGAGTTCCTATTCAAGCCAATCACCATGCTTAAAGGTGAACTGACTATTTACTTCAGCTGTAGCAGATTTTGTCACATTACTCAAGATCAAATACAATCAATCCTAAATCAGAAAAAGGCTGATTAAAACTAACCTCTCAACAATATCTATCACCTGATTAACCTTAGGTGACAAGGTCTTTAGAGATAACCGCTCTTGAGAGACGGCCATTACATGCCACCGCTCAGCTTCCCTACATAAACTATTAACCTACCAGAAAGAGTGCATGTGAGTTACTTTGAAAGCAGATGACTGATATCATAGCTTAAACTTAAATGTTCCCCAATGACTGTGTCATATTTTATTCTTTGAATGAAAGTTTTTGTAACAATAATTCCTAAACTAGTAGCTACGAAAAAAGACAGGATAACGGCAATGAATACAAGCTAAATTAAACATCAAGAAAGCACGAACAATTTGGTTATATGGGATGTGAGGAGTAATCATTTTCGTGCATCGAATAGTAGCGTATGAACAAAGGGCTAGATCATACCTCCTCTTTCTTTTCAACTGGCAGTAACTCGGCAAGTAACTTGTACTTTTTAATACAAGTTTGCAGTGGTTTTGCTGCTTCCTCCCTAGCACTTTTAGAGTCCACATGTTTCTCGTTCCTTGGGAATGAAGGTTCGGATCTGATTATGCTTTCGCAGTTGCTGGAAACAAGATGACAGAATAAGTAGTAAGTAATGTGAAAATCAGAAGATTTGCGACTTCTAATAACACTAATGTATACCTAAAAGCAATTTTGCACAATTCTTATTAAAAGGATGGTGAAAATGACCAAAATTATGTTTTCTATGAAAAAAAAAGAAACTACATCCATAAAACCTTAGGGTGGAAGGGGTACGTGGTCGTAGAAGGCTTTGAAGCCTAAGCCAATTAGCTTGTGTCACATCATTTGAGAGAAAAGTAGTAGATTTGAAGTAGAATGGATGGTCGTAGAAAGCTTGTAAGGTATAAAAAAATTTAATGTCAACATTTGCGCTATTCCTCTCTGCTTCTATCGGCTACAAGAAGCAACAAGACCAAACCTAGAAGCCGAAGCCGACTCTATGAGGGGTGGTTACACCCCCTCCACCCTTAGAGAGATTAATTAGGTTGAATTCCTATTCTTTAATGTAGTACTCAAACGGTTAGCTGCCAAGTCAACCCTTTGTCAAGTGGTTTAGTTAATTAGTTGTACCAGGGTTTTGTAATTAGTTGTTAATAGTAGTTACATTGTATTCTATAAGTAGATCTATCATGACCTACTATATCACAATGGATGTTGTTGAGAAAGTACAATAACACTACACACAACTTTATCTTTTCTTGCTTTTTTTTTTTAAATTTCTTTACTATTCAAGCCAATTATCATGCTTGAGCTCAACCGAAAATTTACTTAAGCTGTAGCTGACTCAGTCCACATTCTTCAAGATCGATCAGATACAATAATATACCTAACTCAGAAAAAGGTCGATCAAAACTAACCTCTCAAGAAAATATATAGCCCGATCAACGTCAGATGACAAGGTCTTTGAAGATGAATGCTTTTGAGAGATGGCATTTATAAGCCAATGTTCAGCTTCCCTACATACATTTTTAACCTTCTCTTTCTTGTCATCTGGCAGCGAATCGGCATGTGAATAATACTTAGCAATACAACTTTGTAGAGATTTTATTGCTTTTTCTATAGCATTTTCCTCCTTGTATCTATTTTCAACCGGCTCTAATAACTAAACAAAAAAGGATGTTACACAAGGAGATTAACAGCTTAAAAGCAGAATTTTCATAGACACCTTTTTGATATCTTTGAGTTTCCCTGTATAGTCCTGTTCAGATGATTCATCATCATTGTCGTCATATAGCCAATCTTCAGTTTTTTGCAAATTGTTAGTGATTAGCTCCTTTTCTGAATCTGTTGCATATCTTCGGTAAGCACCGGAAAGCTAAATTACACAAATTTTGTTAATCTATATGCAATCCGAAATTCTCTAATGGCAACTTTATGTGGTCATTCTAATAAACAATTAATACCTTCTTACGAGTGTCATAGATAATATACAAAAGGGTGTTTCTTTGGTCCTTAGTTTCTTCCACCTTTATATGTTGTTCTGCCAACATCTTTTCTTTTCCTTTAGCTTCACGTAGCTCATCATTGGTTGCCGAGGCATCTAAATTATCAGACATTGGGAGATTCACTATATGACTTCTAACGTTGGTATTCATGTCCTAAGGCGTAGTTCTAAGATTAGAAATATATAATATTATAAGGTGTAACATTGGTGTATGCCACTAGCTTTGGGTTTTGGTTTGTTTTGGTTTGTTTTGTGTTAAGCTATAAAAGGCTTGTTGCTGTTCATAAAAGAAAACTTGTGAACATTTGCCTTTGCTCAGTAAAATAAACAATTAAACATACCTAGTAAAAATCTCACTCAGAGAGTAGCGTCTAGAAAGTGTGATATGAGAGCAAACCTTACCTTTATCCATGATAGTGGCGGATTCACCTTGGACCCGATGGAGTCTAGGTACCCACTCAAATTGCAAAATTTAAAGTTAATTCCTTGAAACAAATGACTAAGGTTTCAAAGGTTTATGAAAATGAGCTTCTTTTTAGCTGTTTTTGGCATCCAAGGCACCCAAAGTTTGTAAAAATAGCTCTTTTTGGCATCAAGACACCCTAAGTTATCAAATTTTTTAATAAAAGTAACTCCTTTTAGTATTATTTTTTTATTTATGTTGTTTTTTACTGTTTTCTGATCCTTGAGATTGAGAGGCCGCTGACCCTCATCTCAGAAAGACCACAATAAAAACTAAAGGGGATAAGAAAATCATGCCAAATAGGATAATAAGAAATATGAAAAATGAGGTATACAGAAAAGCAAATCAAAGATGGACCCTTAAACCCATAAGGGTTCTTTAAAAACCGACAAAACAGGAACCTGAAAACAATAGACAGCTAAAGAAAGACCCCCACAAACCAACCCCTAGAATACAGCAGCCTTCAAAATTTTCTACATATTTGATATTTCCAAGAAAAAAATCTCTTTGTTTATTCTTTTTCCCACAGATTTCTAAAAAAGTAGATTTCAAGTTACTTTACTAAGAACAAAAAAAATGCTCAAAAAATAAGAAAAATTCTATTTGATCTTAGGTGTATTTTCCTTAGGTTTTATTGTTAGACCGCCTTATAGAGACCCTCTATGTAGTTGTCTATCTAGGGTAATCAATCTATATCTTTCCTCATAGCCCTGTGGCTACACACGAAATTTCACCCTCCTCTGTTACATGCAAGTGAATTGGTTTTGAGGCCATTCTGCAACTTAGTAGCAACTTTCACTTTCAACCAGATTCACCACCTACATACATGCCCTTTACACCTATACATTCTAAAATCTAAAGAACACTTGCATTAACTACGATTAATATGTAGGATTACCGGTATATTTATCAAATTGTCTCTTAAACTCGGCTTTTTGCTGTTGCATCACTTCCTTCATTTGCTCTCTTATCTGCTCTTGCATTGCTTCTCTTGCTCGTCGTTCATTTTCAAGTTGGGTTTCCATATGGGTCACTTGAGATTGCAATTCCCGCACCTAAAAGTTTGTCAAAATATACAAATAAATAGTAAAGGAACAGAGATAATTATAGAACAAACTTCATTCAGAAGACACCGATAATATAGGCAACTCAATTAATTTTTTTTATCCTTAAAATCAACACACATAATATACAAACTCAATTCATTTTTTAACGGTAAATTTAGATCACTAACGGGCCACTAGCACCATATGAGCATCTCCACTCTTTGAGTACGGGACTTGAAGACCATCTTTAGGTGGAAACCCACCATAGGCAAGAGAACATGGGTGTCTTTGAGGGTATGCAGGTTGGACGACGGCACATGACATAGGTTTTAGAGGGATATAATGTCATTTTACAATTATTATTATTTTTCTAAGTTGAAACTTATATTTATGGTAATTAAAGAAGTAATTATGCAAAAACATTCACAAGTCCAATAAATAATAAGGGGGTGAGACTTAGGCCATGTTTGAAAAAAATCAATAGCCTGACTCGGTCCCTCACTTTCTCCTCCATGACTGGGTCAGGCCTTTTGTTGGCCGTGGGTCAGCTGGGGCTGACTCGGTCAGAGCTTTTATGCGACGAATCAAACAAGCGGACCATTTACCGGGTCAGTGGTCAGCTCTTACTGGACCCAGTAAGAGGTTATCAAACATCCCCTTAGTGAGCCGACATACATTGTATGAAAAGAATTAAAAAAAAGTATATATTAACTAATAACTTAAAATGAAAATATTTGGGCATGATATTAATCAAATTATAGGCCCGTCATTTAAAAAAGATTATATTTACTTTTGCGGTTAAAAAAAATAAAACCCTTAATTATTAAACTCAAGTTCACCACTTTTCTTAGTGGTAAGTCTTCTTTTTCTTTTTCCAGTTTTTGAGTTTGTTTTAAATTCTAATTTTGTTGAAATTATTTTTGTTTCTTTGTTTAAGGTTTGATTATGTGATATTATTTCAGGTTTAATATATAGATAATAGGTTATATGCGTAATCAAATTAGTGATGAGAACATGATCGATATTTATATGATTTTCAGAATTGAAGTATGTCTTCCAAACAACAATCCGGTAGTCAGAAATTCGTAAAAGAAAAATAAATTGTTTAAGAATTTAAAAACTCTTAAGTTGGGGCTCTAGATAAGTATATCGAAAAAATAGATCATTTTTCTACAATAATTTTATTTTGTTTTTTTTTATAAGAATTATCGCTGATCCAAAAAAGAAAAGTATATATAAGGGGCATATTTTTAAACTAGCACCGATCACCTGAATCTTAGAGACGTCCATGCGAGAGAAACCCCCTGATCCAGTCTGGAAGCCCTAATTTTTTTTTTTGTCACGGGTGAAACTTGAACCTAATACCTTCATATTTTAATGTCTTTAAGTATCTCATTTCAACCACTTTGACTAGACATCATTAGCAACTAGATTCTTTTTTATCTGACACGCATACATGTACATATACATAGCCATGGCCCTTGACAAGCAAACCCACACAACAAAAGTACACACACAGACAATGACACACAACTAACCTCCTTTTTGTGATCGTTGAGTCTTTGTGTATAGTCTTGCTCAGATTCCTTGTCATTGTCTTCATATAGTAGGTCTTTGGTCTTTTGCAAATTGTTAGTGGTTACCTCTTTCTGTGAATCTGTAACATAGCTCTGGTAGGCACCGGAAGGCTGAATCACACAAATTTTGTCAGATTATATCAACATGCAATAGAAGAAATCAGATGGTAACTTTATGTAGTTGTTCTAATAACACAAATACCTTGCTACGAGTGTCATAGACAAACGACTCGAAGGTGTTTCTTTGAGCTTCTTCCACCTTTATATCTTGTTGTACCAACTTCTTTTCTTTCTCTTTTGCTTCACGTAGCTCTTCATTTGTTGATGCGTATTCTAAATTCTCAGAAATTGAGAGATTCAACACACGACTGTTGTCGATCAGTATCCTAGCATAAAGATTCCTAGCAAAATGATTATTATCTTCTAAGATCTGCAGCCACAAACACAATTAAGGATGGTATCATAGTGCTTTTAATCGTGTTCAACATTGGTTTAATACGCAGCGCTTACTTTCGCAGAATCTATTTCAACAATTCCATGGTTGTTAAGCTTCACTCTGAACTCAACATCCACCTTTTCTGCATCAGAGGGTTCAGACAAACTGATCTGCAGGGAATATGTTACAATTATCTCAGGTTATGAACGAATAAACTATAGCAATTGTAAGTACAAATGCAATATTATAACATGGAAGGGCACACAAAAATGAGAATCTTACTTCGAAACTACCAGCTATATGTGATATTCCTGCAGGGAAATCCCTCTCAGTAATGTAGGTGACCGGAAGGCAAAAGGGAGTGTTGCATTGGAGCTCCATCTTCGTCACTTTTGGAAACGAACTTCCTTTTGGAAAGAGCATAAATTCTCCTTTTGGTGATGGAATTTCTATTGAGTATGGAAATGAATCCTCAATCTGCAAACAATAACAAAACATAACACAAATCTTTTAACAACATAATATGAATATCAAAACAAGCTAGGATAGATGTACACTAGGGTGTTAACAAAAGACCTTATAGTCACGAACTATGAGAGACGGGCTAAGCATTGCACAACGAAGAGCACATCCTCTAGCAACGCACTCGCGAGCATTTAAAGTTCTTGCTGGTTCTTTCTTGAAAAACTTTCTTAAAATTCTAGTGATAGCGGGTATGTGTGACGCAGAACCGACAAGCTCAATAGTATCTATCTTATCAACACTTAGGCCAGCATCCTTTAAAGCCATGTTGCAAGGAACGATAATCCTTTCTAACAACTTGGATGACAAGTTCTCAAACTCTTTTCTGGTTACGAATCCTCTCACATCTGTATCCCCCATCAGACAGTCAATAGTAAGTGGTGCATGTGTATCAGCACTCAGAACTTTCTTCACCTTCTCACATGATGCCCTAAGCCTTATAGAAGCACGCGCATTTGCATACACGTCGATTTTGTATGCTTTTTTAATTTCTGCTGCAAGATGGTGAAACAAAACTTCATCAAAATCTTTACCTCCCAGGTTCTGATCAAAAGAATGGGACAGGATTTTCATTTTCCATGGTTCGAAAGCCGCAACAGTCACCTGAGTGTCACAGTGCCCAATGTCGATAAACATAACATTGGTCGGTCCTGATTTAGAGAAATCAGCCTGCTTGTACATGCCATAACCTAATGCAATGGCAGTACCATCATGCATCAACCTCAAAGGTCTTAAACCCGCAATAAGTGCAGCATCAAGGTACATACGCCTTTGCAAGTCTGTAAAATACGACGGAATCCCAATCACACAGTCAACCACAACTGATTCAACATTTTTCTCGGTTATTTGTTTCAAATGTTTAAACAACATCCCCAATATCTCGACCGGGGTAAAAGCCCATTTCCTTTTCAGGTACTCTAACTCGATCAAAATCCCACCACGCGGGCCCTCACTAGTCGCGAAAGGTAGCAACTTAAGATCTTCCTCCACCTCCTTATACAGCTTTCCAATCAACCTTTTAATCTGAGAAACAGTTGATTTTGGATTTGCAGTAGCAAATGCAGCCCCTGCAGAACCGAAAAACCTTTGCTTCTCACCAAATGAGACCACAACAGGCGTTTCATTCTTTGATTCATCATTCAACAATACATCAACACCACCTCGTCTTGCAGCGGCAATAACACAGCTCTCGTTCCCGATATCAAACCCTATCACACTCATCTTTCTATATATATTCTCCCGAAAAACACAAGTTTACTCTCAACACAGATTAGGAAGCCTACGACATAGATACAGAAATGAAGATGATTCACTAAGAAAGAAAGATGTAATATAAGAAGATTGTAAAGGATGTGTACCTGCAGATTGAAATCAATTCAACTGCATGTGTGTTTCCTATGATTGACGAAGGAAGGAAGGAATGAATGTGGATATCTGTTATCCGTTTGTATCAAGTAAATGAAGAGAATAGTCGTCGAAGACCTCGTCATGTTAATTTGTATAAAGTAAACTGCTTGCAAGTTGGTTGATGGTTGACAATTGACTTTCAGTTTTATGTGAATTTTGCAGCATGATGGTGACGGAAAGGGTCTATTTTATTAATATTGACTAATAATTCGGTGAATTACATAGGGGAATCTTCTTGGTTACTATTTTAAACACTTCAATTTTGTTATGTTACCATGACAGTTTAATTAGTTTATGCATCTCACGTAATCTATCTACTTATATATCTCTATTTTATATATTAGTTA